>SJYA01002415.1:0-21954 GCA_006410615.1 Neotragus moschatus
AGCCTGTGTTATAGAACTGCTTCGTGATGTGTTAGAAAAGAACTATGTATCAAATTGGTGTCAGAATCACACCTTGTTGTGGATGAGTTTCTGTTATTACATTTCCCCCTTTTGATAGCGCCACAGTCTATGTTCTTTAAGACAACTGTTAGTGTGCATTATGGCACTAAAGAGTATGTACCACATATAATTTTTGTTTGTCAAATTCTTGTTAATTTGTACTTTTGTGCTTTCTTCTGGACAATATGGTAGTTTTAGAGCACTTCAACTTTAATTATGTATAATTATTTTGTATTTTAATTTTTCTGTATTTGAAACCTCCTAAGATATTACCATTATTGCTTATAAGAATGCATTTCTGATTTGACCAGTGCATTGGTTTTCAAAATGAGTGCGTGTACTCACGGGGCGTATAAGAACATTTGACAAGGTCCCTGAGTGCACAGGATTTAAAGGAAACAGTGCTCAGCGCCTCTCCTGCCATGTGGTCCCTTTTGTATAACAGAACCACTTGTGATTCTCATGCCCCTGAGGCCTGCTGCTGGGATGGATCTCAATTCCCTCATCTCCTTTGACAGTCACACCATGTCAAGTTCACAGAATAAAAGAATATATCACCAGCACAGTGAGAAGCTTAGACTTCTTGGCCAGAGGTATAAACTCTTCTGGGCCAGCAAACGAAGGGACACTCAGCAGTGCTGTGGGTCTTGGGCTAAGGTGAACACCCAGAAGCAGCGATAGCATCTGAGCCCAGAGGAAATGTATCCTCAGCGTGAATTTTCTCCTCCACCCAAGGTCCTGAGTCCCCAGGAGCAAAATAATCAGTTGAAGGAGGAAGAAGTTACAGATTTGGCAGCAGCATTTTCTTGGGATATGCTTGGTTGAAGACAAGTTTCAGAACAGAAATCAAGAGCAGATCCACGAGGCACATCAACAGTACCAGGTGTTTTCAGAGAACAGAAGAAAATGATCCAGGCCCAGGTGACTTTTGATTTGTTTTATTCTTTCCTTTGTTCCCTAATGGATTTTTAGAGGCCTGTAAAAAATCACTTTCATTATTCCATAAAGTATGAATTTGTATATCTTTTTGTGTCGTATATCACACACACATATATATATGTGAGGTTGTAGTGTTTCTAGCTTAACAAGAAGATTTTAGTTCTACATACTATATAGGAAGTTCCAGTTGGATACAGGAATGGATAGCTGACTGTGCAATTAGAGAATATTGTATTCAGCATTTGCTTNTTGTATATCTTTTTGTGTCGTATATCACACACACACATATATATGTGAGGTTGTAGTGTTTCTAGCTTAACAAGAAGATTTTAGTTCTACATACTATATAGGAAGTTCCAGTTGGATACAGGAATGGATAGCTGACTGTGCAATTAGAGAATATTGTATTCAGCATTTGCTTCTTTAATGATACATTAAAATAAAAGCCCTACTGGATATCTCAGTGCAGCCTGTAAAGTGGAAATGAGCAGAACACCTTTAACATTTCTTCCATATCATCAAGATGACATCATCATTACACACCTGTCTTATTACAGGAAACCCTCACATTTGACGATGTGGCTGTGGACTTCACACGGGAGGAGTGGCAGCTCCTGACCCCTGTTCAGAAAGCCCTGTACCGGCGTGTGATGCTGGAGAACTATAGCAACCTCATGTCTGCGGGTGAGGACGGCTCTCCTGGGTCACTGACCAGGTCCCCAATCATTGGCCTTTCCTTTCTCAGCTTCTGAAAGCTCTGGAGTGGTCTGTGATGCTCGGTGTCCTCTCTGGCCCCAAGGCGAACTCACTGGACCTAAATAGTCTGTCATTTCCCATGAACAGGTTTTCAAGCAAGCACACCAGAGGTACTCTCCAAATTGGATCAAGGAGAACCATGGATGATGGATGATGAAATCCACTGTCAAACCCGTTCAGGTGAGTGAGAGACCAGCAAGGGGACAGGCTATGGAAATGACTCTGTCAGAGAAGAGCCACAGCTGCCAGGGGTTGGAGGCTCTGTGCATCTCTCTCCTGATGTTATGCTCCCCCAGGCAAGATACTGGATGGAGTTAGCCATTCGCTTCTCCAGGGTTCTTCCCAACCCAGGGATTGAACCTGTGTCACTTATATCTTCTGAATTGGCAGGCAGATTCTTTACCACTAAAGCCACCTGGGAAGCCCTAACTCTGGCCTACTTCCAGTTAATTCGTTTGTATATGTACTAGTTTTGAACTTTCTTCTCATTTGTTGTAGACCTTAACATTGTATTCCTGAAGGCTTTCATTTTCCCCCCCTCGTATCCTGATAACATTAAGTCCCAGGTAACCATGTTCCCTATTATGACATAAAAATTCTCCTTTCTGTGATCGTCATGACAGATCATCTCATCCCCAGAGATTTCTGTCTTACTCCTGAACCTCCCAGTCTGTTTCATACGTGGGACTGCTTCCTTCCTTCCTCTATGAATTTTTTGGATAATCTGTTGTAAACTGGAATGTTACAGCAGCTGAGAAAACTAATAGCCTGAGAGCTTTCGTTCTAAGAGGATGAGACATCAATTTAATCAAAATTTAAAATAAATAATATGACCAGGGGGTGAAAAGGGCTGTGATGGAATTAAATTGCGTCACGGCCCACTGTGAGCTGGGGCTCCTCTTAGGAAAGGGAGCAGCTTTCTGGGATGTAGGATGTAACTTAGATGTGGTTGCAATTCTCTGCTGTGTCATTTTCTGTTTTTTTTCCTTAAATTTTTTTTTTTTCCATATGACATATGGAATCTTACTCAGATGGTAAGGAATCTGCTTGTGATGCTGGAATGAGCCCCTGGAGAAGGAAATGGCTACCTACTCCTGTATTCTTGCCTGGAGAATTCTATGGACAGAGAAACCTGGTGGGCTACAGTCCAAGGGGTGGCAAAGAGTCATGGACACGACTGAGCAACTAACACACTGTGGATTGAACCCGAGCCCCCTATACTAGAGGCGCAGTGTCTTAACTGCTAAACCACCAGGGAAGTCGCTGTATCATTTTCTTCATTCCCCCTCTGGGCAGCCCCAATGCTGGATCCACAGGGAGGCCTGTCTTCCTCCAAATTGAGCCTGGATTTCCTCCACCCCTCTCCCTCTTCATTGCTCCTTCCCACCAGCAGTTTTCACAGCTTACAGCTGTTTTCCTCGTGTTCTGTCTCTGCCCTGTGAAGTGGTTTGACCCCACTACAGCATAGGCTCTGTGCACCTGAGGAATACGTTTGTGACTCCCCAGCACTAGCACCATTCCTGGTCCACTGTGGACATCAGTCAGGATCTGTGGACTGAATGATCCGTCACAATGTAGATGAGGTGGCCCTGCAGCCTGCAGTCTCCTGCTCACAGGACGTTGCTTGTATTTTACAGTATTTAGAAAGTAACCAAATCTGTCTTTATTCATTATAACTCGTTTTTCCCCCCCAGTGTATGAAGAATATTAAACATAGAGTCTTATTTACCCTCATACTATAGGCTCATCACTAAAAAGACATGTTACATTGAAGTATTTTTAAAAATACCTCTATTCTGGGACTCCCCTGGTGGTCCCTGGGTTTGGACTGTGCACTTCCACTGCAGAAGTGCAGGTTTGATCTCTGGTTGGGGAACTAAGATCCCACCTGTGTATTAGTCACTCAGTCCTGACTGACTCTTGGTGACCCCATGGACTGCAGCCTGCCAGGCTCCTCTGTCCATGGGATTCTCCTGGCAAGAATACTGGAGTTAGCTGCCATTTGCTTTTCCAGATATTCCCGACCCAGGGATCACACTGGCGTCTCCTGCATTGCAGGCAGGTTCTTTACCATCTGAGCCATCAGGGAAGCCCCAAGATCTCACATGCCACAAGGCAAAAAAACCCCCAAAAAACACAAAACACAAAACCTTTTATTGCAGATCTAAAAGATAGAGGAATTCATTCTTCTTTTCTTTCCTAGAAGTCTGGAAAGTTGATGGCCACCTGCTAGAACACTTACGAAACAAGAGAGTGGAGAAAAGACTAGAACAATGGCTTGAACAGAACCCACTGGACAATTCTGGTCATCAGATCAGAACTCTGTTCAGGCACAATCATGATGTGTTTGACTTACATAGAAGAAGCGTGACATCAAATTCAAGTTTACTCTCCGAGAGTCCAAAGTGTGAAATAAAGAGCCACGCTGAGCCTTCTGCAGATGGGAAATACTGCCCCAATGCTGACAGGGAACCATTTCATCCTGAACTCCTCAGCCCTAAGTCCCAACTCATGGAGCATCAGCACACGAAACAAATGAAGAAGCCTCATGTGTGCAGTGAATGTGGGAAAGCATTCGTCAAGAAGTCTTGGCTCGCTGATCACCAGAACTTTCATACAGGAGAGAAGCCCCATCGATGTAACCTCTGTGGGAAAGCCTTCTTCAGAAAGTTCCAGCTCACTGAGCACCAGAGGATGCACATGGGGGACAAACCTTACGAGTGTGCCGAATGTGGCAAAGCCTTCCTCAGGAAATCAGGGCTCAGTATGCACCAGAAAACCCACACAGGAGAGAAACCATTTATTTGCAGTGAATGTGGCAAGGGCTTCATCCAGAAGGCAAACCTCGTGGTCCATCTGCGGATCCACACAGGCGAGAAACCTTACACGTGCACTGAGTGTGGGAAAGGCTTCAGCCAGAAGATGTGTCTCACGGCACACCAGCGGATTCACACTGGCACGAGTCCCTTTGTGTGTGGCGAGTGTGGGAAGACGCTTTCCCAGAAAATCGGTCTCATCAAGCACCAGATGACTCACACAGGAGAGAAGCCCTTTGAATGTAGCCATTGCGGAAAGGGATTTATCGAGAAGCCACGGCTCGTGATACACCAGAGGATTCACACAGGGGAGAAACCCTACAGATGCAGCAAGTGTGGGAAATCATTCAGAGGGAAGTCGTTCCTCAATAAACACCTGAAAACTCACTCAGTCAAGGAAATCCCTCCCTCAGCGAAGTCCCCGCAGAGCAGTGTTGTCCTCCAGGAGAGAAACGTGAACACGGTGACAATGCACCTGCCTCCTCTGGCCCCTCAGTCGCCAGTCGGCATCAGTGGGCTCCTGGCTAACAGGAGCACGGTCTTAGTGGGACAGCCTGTGAGCCGATGGCCACCCACTGGAGACAACAGGGGGCTGGCCCAGGAGAGGACCCTTATGAACTCAGTAAATGTGGTCGTGCCTTCAGTGGTCAATTACATTTTGTTTTATGTCACTGGAAACTAGTAGGAAAAAAACAAAAACACATTGCCTGAGGAAAAGGGTTGAGCAAAAATTTCTGTCTCAGATGGTGGCTGAAAGTATACACCGTAAGAAATCATATGTATGTGAAGACTGGAAGGGCATAATGTCCTCATCCAGTTAGATATATGCATTGGTATAGAGGAATAATCTCATATTAACCCAACAGATACACTTCAGTTCTACTGTGTTGAATAAATGAAGGAAGGTAAGGTAAGGTGTGTGTGGTTAGTCGTGTCTGACTTGTTTGTGACCCCATAGACTGTAGCCCCCCAGGTTCCTCTGTCCATGGGATTCTCTAGGTAAGAATACTGGAGTGGGTTGCCATTTCCTTCTCCAGGGGATCTTACTGACCCAGGAATGGAACCCACATCTCCTGTGTTTTCTACATTGCAGGCGGATTCTTTATCTGCTGAACCATCAAGAAAGCAAATGAAGGAAGCCTGAATTCAACTAAGTGGAGGAAATGAGGAGGTGAATTTTTAAGCATATAATGTGTCTGTGGAAAAAGCACAAGAGGACTAATCCTGAGTTGGTGGCATATGGGGTGTGTTGGTATCAATTCAGTTACCCCTAGCCAAGGTGAAGTGTGAATTCAGGACCGGGATTTCATCCTTTAAACCTGGCAAAGTTGATACTGCCAAGGGAGACTTGGCAAGCAACAGCCTTAGGTTGAGTCAGCCTGTTCATTTACAGAGTATTTGGCAAATACTTCCTTGGTACTTGGTTCAGTCCTAGAAGCTGAGGGGATTGTGGTGATCAAAACAAAGAAAACCCATGGTCTCCTAGAGATACCATTGAGGTGGTAGGATTATCTTCAAGTGTCTATCTCAGTGTATGTCTACACTCAGGCTAATTTAGTGAGAGGATATAAGTGTTTCTAATAAATGCAATACACGTGGAGTAATTGGCTCAAGGGAAAAAGACAGTTTATTGTTGAAGGAGCACCTCATTTGGGGGATTGGGGAAGGACTTACTGGTATTTAAGCACCATAGAACACAAGTAGATTTTTTAAAAATTTATTTTCTTGATGTACAGTGTTGTGTTTTTGCTGTATGGCAAAGTGATTCAGTTATACAAATATATACATTCTTTTTCATATTCTTATTCATTATGGTTTAATCCCAGGATAATATAGAGCCCTATGCTATACAGGAGGACCATTGTCTCAAATAAATTAGTTTTGAAATGCTTATTTGTTATCTCTACCAAGGAGATAATAAATTCCTTAATTTTAGTCAATTTCCTTAAATTTTCAATGTTTAAAAAAACAGAAAACCAGTAAGATGAAAAAAACCAGTTTCTCAGTTGTGGTGGTAGTATTTCAAGTGCTCAACAGTCATGTGACTCCTGGCACCAGATCAAACTGGATAGCACAGACCACATAATGGTCAGACTTGGGTGGGATGCTCCACCATCATTTTCTCCTACTGGAGAGTAGAGTGCTGGTGTTCATGACTTTCTGTTTCCCAGCAGAGAGGGGGGGAAAAACACTCAAAACCCATATCATATATAGATTTGGAATGTGAGTGAATAAACTCATGGGCTCAATCAAAACGCATTCTATCACTGGAGGGAAAGATGGTTCTAAGGAGCAGACTGTCTGACGTGTCAGAGAGACTTAACTGATTATAAGGGGACAAAGCAAGAAAGGAAAATGATTGCTCGAATAAATAGAACAAAATGCGAAATAGAAGCCTTAGTCTTTAAGAGTGGTGGAGTGTATAGGGAGTTGGTAAGATCTTTCTGGAAGGACTTGGAGCTAAATCCTGAGATTTGTCCACAGGCCTGACACCTGTGAAGAGCTGCCATTTAAATATCCTGGAACTTCCCTGAGTGTCCAGTGGTTAAGACTCCATGCTTCCAATGTAGGGGGCATGGGTTTGATCCCTGGTCTGGGAACTAAGATCCCATATGCCACGTGATGCAGCCAAAAACTAAGCATAAAGAAAGTCTCAACTCCTCTGTGATCCTCTGATTTCAGACAGGTGACTTTTCCCTCTTTCCTTCCCACGCTCATTGAACTGGGGTCTTTGCGTTCTCCTTTATCTGGAGTTCTTTCCCATAGTACCATGAGAATAGAAGATCCCAATTACAGACAGTGAGTCCAACTCATTGGAAAAGCAATGGAAATTTGCCATGTTATGGCCAACTCAGAATGCAATAGCAATCCTGGGTTTGGGTCATTTACTTCTCCAGAAATATTTTAAACACCATCACTGCAAATCACTGTTTTCCACAGTGAGGAAACATCAGTGAACAAAATGGGTGTAGGAACAGCCTTCACGGTGGACCATGCAATCTAGTGAAGGACAGAGAGAGCGAACGGATTATAAAATGTTGGAAAGTGATAAATTCTATGAGGAGAAATAAAGGAGAAATGACTAATAGTAATAATAGTACTTTACAGTAAGAGAGTAATGAGGGACAGAGAAGGCAATGGCACCCCACTCCAGTACTCTTGCCTGGAAAATCCCATGGACAGAGGAGCCTGGTGGGCTGCAGTCTGTGGCGTTGCTGAGTCACACATGACTGAGCGACTTCACTTTCATGCATTGGAGAAGGAAACGGCAACTCACTCCAGTATTCTTGCCTGGAGAATCCCAGGGATGGGGGAGCCTGGTGGGCTGCTGTCTATGGGGTCGCACAGAGTCGGACACGACTAAAGCCACTTAGCAGCAGCAGTAGCAGTAATGAGGGAGATTTCCTCTCCCCAAGGAAAAGCTTTTCTGGATGTGTGCTAAGTCCCTTCAGTTGTGGCTGACTCTTTGCAGCCCTGTGGACTGTAGCCTACTAGACTCCTCTGTCTATGGGATTCTCCAGGCAAGAATACTGGAGTGGGTTGCAATTTCCTTCCACAGGGGATCTTCCTGACCCAGGGAGTGAAGGTCTCCTACATTGGCCAGTGGGTTCTTTACCACTAGCACCACCTGGGAAGCCTGTTAGCATTTAATAGTCCATTATTAAAATCCATTCAAGTTTTCTGAGAACTGGAGATACAAAAATATTACAGAGTTTCTGTCTGAGGAATTCATAGTACCTTTTGGAGGGCAGTCAAATCTGCATGATGGTCTAGAAAGATAATGATCTTCAGTCATCCCTTGTATTGACAGGTTGTCTTTTTCTCTATTGGATGCCTTTTGTACTTTCTATTGTTAGTACCACAATGTAGTTGCAATTTTATATTTAATAATTGTATTGTTGGTTTTGAGACTGGCCTGGAAGGTGTCCCTGACTGCTCTCTGAAGAAGTAACATCTAAGATGACTCATGAGAGAACAGCCATAGTAACTAATATTCTCTCATTGCTTCCTGTGTGCCAAGGACTTCAGTGGAGGGAAAGTATTCACAAATTCTTGGTAGCCTATGAGACCACAAGGTCTTGGAAGTAAGCAGAGTAGTGTAAGAATTAAGTGGGAGGCAGGGAGTAATGAAAATGATAATGGAGAATCTGTTCAGTGTCTGCCTCTATATAGCCTTAAAAGCATTCTCTTGAGATCTTGCTTTAGTCTGTTATCAGTAAACTAATTCAGGGTTTTGTGGAGTGTATAATAACAAAGATGGTTGCGGTATGGGAAAAGAGGTGGTTGGAGAGGCATTAACTTCTGAGGCTGGTGTGGTGGGCAAATTTAGTAATAATTCATATAAATGGAGGAAAGCAATGAGGGCGAGCACAGGTAGTGATTCTGGGGTTATTTTTGAGATGGTATTAACAGGAATCAGCGGCAAGTGTGATGGTGACACATAGGTTATATTTGGGGTTGATCCTCTGACCTTCCCATCATCCTACAATCCAGGTGACACATCTCCATGCTTGATTTACTGTGTAGTAGTGACTGCTAGATGAGAAACAAAATAAGGGAAAATTCAGTCTGGAAGGGAGAGGGCTTACGTTTTAGAGTTGTGCACTTTGAGGAGCTTCCAGACTAGAACAGGCAGTATGTATGTTGTGATGCTGTGTTAATCTTTGAGTTTAGTGAAGATTCCGTCTCCAAGTCCGTACCCCAAATATAATCAAACTTTTAAGTTTTTCTTAATCCCTTCAAATTTTTGAAATGCTTAGTAATGTTTGCCATAGGATCATATGAATGCTGTTCTGGAGGTCAATATTTCATCCTTTCAATAAGTCACTTAAAAATACAGGTAATTCCATAATTGGTTTATTTATTTATATTATTTTCAATTTGGTCACACCACATGGTATATGGGATTGTAGTTCCTGGTTCAGGGATCAACCTGCAAGTCTGTACTGGAAGCATAGTCATCACCACTGGACCACAAAGGAAGTCCCTGTAACTGGCTTTTTAAAGGCTACTGTAGACTGTTCTGTTGAAGAGATCTATGTTTAATTTACCAAACTATTCACCTGCTGATTGTACACGTTATTCCTCAGTTCAGTTCAGTCGCTCAGTTGTGTCTGACTTTTTGGGACCCCATGGATTGCAGCACGCCAGGCCTCCCTATTCCTAGTTAAAAAAAAAAAAAANGGTGTCCGGCTGAAGAGATTGCAGCTTCAAAAAGAGAGCGCAACTTGGAAAACATTCTCCACGAGCGCTGACCACCGTATTGCAGAATCTGGTTTCCTGTCGGTTTATCACGTAACAGGTGGCTGTTGCTGGCTCTCAGGTGGTTTGGAGTTTTTGAGTGTTCTCTGCCGAGTGTTTGCTGCTGAGGCGCTGCGGCGCTGCCAGGCGACCTAATTCGGAAGGTAGACTTTGGAAGCCTGTTGTTTCAGCCTCATAGTGAGAAAACCTGGTAAGGGGAGAGACTTCTGTGGCGTTACGTGTTGTTTTGGTAGGATCAGTGGCAACAGTCTGTGAGGGTCGAGGAAGCGGGTGTATTGGGTTGATAGGCCATTTGTTTAGTCGATAATCCGAGACTGTCCAGGAGTACTGAAATCAGTGATCTGTGCAGGTTTTCATTGCGTGAATCTATGGCAGTGATGGAGGGAACGTGGGATCAGCGACGCCATGGTGAAGCCGCAGGTTCAAATTTCAGGGCCTGGAGAATGAGGGATGGACGTTTACGAGGTCGCTGATGGGGAAGTCTGTGAGAGCTGGTAACTGTCGCTGTCTGTATGGTCGCTGATAGGACTTAGGGTTTGTGATGGGGAGTCTTGAGGTCTATTATGGGAGAGTGTGGGTATTACTAATGTGAAGGTCTGGGGACCTCATAGAGGTTGAGGATGAGGTATTCGAGGGCAGTGATGGAGTTGTTGAGGGATATTAGGGGCTTGGAGAGTCACTGATGGGTACTGGAGTCAGCGTTTAGAACTATTAATGGGGCAGGCGATGGAATGGGATTGGTGTTAGCATATTCTCATGCCTGGGGAGACCTAAGTATCGGTGTCCGAGAGGTGAGCTCATGGAAGTCTTTGCTTTGGGAGGCCTGTGGGGTTCGTAATTGGGGAGGGACTCCCTGGAGATCTTGGTTTGAGTTTCCAACCTGTATAACCGGAAGGAGCTTTGCGTTGTGAGATTCTCCCCCCCAGTTCTTCAGCATTTCACCAGCTGTTCCCGTCAAGCCCCTCCTCCCACCTACACTTCTGTTCATGTCTTTCTTTGCCTTGATCACATCCCTAGGCAAATTTAAAGCATTTTGAAATGATCAGAGCTTGAGGAAATCTAAAGTGATATTTGCTTGTATTTTCATACACTATCTCTGTAAGGATTCACAAAAGTAGGAACAGAGAAACTGAGTGGCTGAAGGACTTCAGGTGAAGATGATGCCCTTTGTACCTTGTGAATGTTGAACCATGTGGACTATTTCTTTCTTTTCTAAAATATATGAGATTTTGTCTATTATTACATAAAAACTGTATATTGCTTGATGAGGATAAGACGTATGTAAAATATTATTCTCTCTCAGAACATGTTTTTAGTTTTCCTGTAGGTCAGTGATCTCTTGGATATGATCCTTCTCTGATTTCTACCTGGTAATCATAGAAATAATGACATTGATTATGATTGTATTCATGCTTCTTCACCATAATTTCTCACATTTAAATATTTATTGTCATTTTACAAATAGGCAGAACTTGCTAATTCTGTTCTTACTTCACATAGGAGGCATTTATGATAATTTTAAATTTTGTTTTGTTTGGAACTTTTTGATTGCTGTCTTTCTTGTTATTCCTAATTCTGTCCTGAGGAATTTATCACACTTTCCATTGTGATTCCCTCTATGATTTTCTCTTTTAAGGCAAACATAAATAATTGAAAAGAATGTATTATTTTCAATATGTGCATCTTTTAACTACTTTGATATATTGCTGAAGTCTGTATTAGTTTTAATATTTAGACCATGTATAGAGTATTTTCCTACATTGTCACAAAATTACAGTGGTATTTTAATATTGTCTATCTCAGTGGTGTTCCTGCCAAACATTCTTGTTTTTTTAACAGTGTTTGTTTTACGTGATTTGGTTCTCTTTGACTTGCTACATAAAGCAACCACACTGTAACTTCTTCTTCTTTTTTTTTTTTTTGTAACTTCTAACTCATGTTATTCTATGAATTTTTACTTTATCCAATGGAATGGATCTCATCTTAAATTCTCTTACTGGTTCCTGTTACTATTACTCCTCTTAATTCCCAATTATCTACATTTGCCTGGGCCTGATATACTTTGTCTATTACAGGTTATTTTCCCTGGACCATTTTAAGGATGTGAGTGTCTCTTAGAACCAGTCAGTTACTAGGTTTTGTTTTGTTTTTATTTATTTCAGTCAGTTCTGTCTTTTCATGGATAGTTTTACGTTTGGATTTGTTGCCCCAACCCTGTATTGTGTGTCTCTCACTTCTGTTTTACTCCTTTTTAAAATTCTCCCTGTTTCCTGGTAGTTTATTTTCCTTTATATTTTCCTTTATAGATCATAAATTTTTAGCTTTTCATTTATGCAGTGGTTTAGAAGGCACGCATTGTTTTTATATATCTACTGGAAGTTCCCTTAAAGTTTTCCAGAAATATTCTTGAATTTATGTTCTAATCAGCAAAGTGGCTGACAAAAATATGTCTGTTTTATCTATATTCTTTCTACTTTCTATTCTAGCTAGCTCAGCTTAAAAATTTTTTTTTCTTACTTTATTTTTGGTTGCACTGGGTCTTTGTTCCTGCACGTGCACTTTCTCTAGTTGGGGTAATCAGGCACTGCTCTTCATTGTGGGGTGTGGGCTTCTCATTGCAGTGCCTTCTCTTGTTGCAGGGCACAGGCTCTAGGTGCACAGGCTTCAGTAGTTGTGGTACATGAGCTTTGCTGCCCTGGGGTGTGTGGAATCTTCCTGGCCTAGGGATTAAAGCCATGTCCCCTGCACTGGCAGGTAATTCTCAACCACTGGACCACCAGGGAAGCCTTATAGCTCTTAAATTAAGGGTTAATCATATTTACCTACTTAAAATTTTGCACAAAAGCAAATGTGGAGGTCTTTGCTGACCACTTGATGGGCTTAAATTGAGTCCTATTGGCTTACATGACAGTAACAGGAATAGTAGAGTCTCCGTTTTAAACTATCTGATCCTGGTAGTTTTATTTGCAAGAGACGCTTTTAGAGCCTTCTCTCTTCTGTGGATATTAGTCTGCTTCTGCTTACTATCACTAGTGAGGATCAATATTAGTAAAGTTTATTTTCCTAACAGTTTACATATGCATTGATATTGAGTTGTACAAATGAGTGCAGTGATATCTAATGTAGATCATTGGCATCATGTTCTTGTTACCTGTATCTATTTTTAGATCCTTCTCAAATACTTAGACAAATTCTAGTTCATTGCTTGTAAGGGAACTGAAGGTACAGCTCACTGTGTGAAATTAGGAAAGAACTCTTTTGGGAAATTTCTTGGTGAGATGGAACCTCCTCACCATGACACATACTTGCTGACTGTCCATTGCATGTTAGTCCTAAATTCTTCCTGCTCCCTGCATGTGAGCCCTGTCTGTCTGCAGGGATCATGAAAAGTGAGCCTCTGTCATAAACACTCTAATAGTCTGTAAAGACATATTAACTAGAAAGTGATGATTATCCTTGATAATTAGCAACTGGCAAAATGTTTTCACAAATAACCCCAGTTCCCAAGCCTGTTCCTGCCAGGGCTGTTATAGGTGACATGATAATTGCAGTTCTGAGGGGAGGTGAGATCACAGGATCACAAACTCATATCTCAGGGTCAAGATACCCCTCTTGCACACAGGCTAATTGCTTTGACCTTCATACTGAATCCACTATCCAGGCATCAGGAAAAAATCAGTGAGTTTTCTCTATATTCATCAAGGAGGTAGAATCTATAAAGGAAGGCTCTGTATCAGGAATCTGGTAAGGGAACTTATTGGCCAAAGCGAATCTCCTATGTATAAACCTGGCCCAGCAGCAAAGCTCTGCAGGAGGGTGGGATAAATCCTGAGTCTGAACTGAGATAGAAAAGGGAGATGGGGTCCTAGACCTTTCACCAGTCTGTAATGGCTCCTAATGTAGTATATGTAATTTTCTCACTGACAGAGATTGTTGTGGTTTAATACTAGTATGATATTTTACAAAACCTCATGTATGGATGTGAGAGTTGGACTGTGTAGAAGGCTGAGTGCCGAAGAATTGATGCTTTTGAACTGTGGTGTTGGAGAAGGCTCTTGAGAGTCCCTTGGACTGCAAGGAGATCCAACCAATCCATTCTGAAGGAGATTGGCCCTGGGATTTCTTTGGAAGGAATGATGCTAAAGCTGAAACTCCAGTACTTTGGCCACCTCATGAGAAGAGTAGACTCATTGGAAAAGACTTTGGTGCTGGGAAGGATTGGGGGCAGGAGGAGAAGGGGACAACAGAGGATTAGATGGATGGATGGCATCACTGACTCGATGGACGCGAGTCTGAGTGAACTCCAGGAGTTGGTGATAGGGAGGCCTGGCGTGCTGCGATTCATGGGGTCCCAAAGAGTTGGACACGACTGAGCGACTGAACTGAACTGAAGAACTGTATTTCCCCAATTAATATGATGTTCAGTCTACTTTCCAAGAATCCTATGCCTACATTTCAGGTTTCATAGGTGAGCACATACATAATTCATCCTTGAAACGAAGAGTATGATGAGTCTATAGGAATTATCTGACCTTGTGCAGTAACAGTGTGTCTGGCAGCCACTGCTGGAGTAGAAATGTCTCCTCTAACGCTGGATGTTGTATGAATTGCTGAGAAGATTAAATTATTGTGTCTCTGTTGATTGTGGAGAGACTCTTTTCAGTTATATTAAGGAATCAGCATGTAAGAAAAACAGAACGTTATGCAATTCAGATACCATATTTCTGCTTCTTTTCAAAATATGATACCCATTCAAAAAATGTATGTTCTTTATACCATACACAAGTTGCTCACCTAAATGTTGATTTTGCATGTGTCTTGTATTTTCATCTTTCACAAATCTTGCCTTATTGGTAATACTTGTATTAAAAAATAGGACCAGGCAGTAGGGAATGGTGTGGATGGTCATGGTCAGTGTTTTAATGCTGGCTTTCAAGAGAGAGGGATTCACATAGAGATTATGATGAAGTCATAAAGACGTGAATTGACCAGGAAGTAATCCTTCCCCAGAGACTCCCATTAAGAGCCCAAAAGACCAGATCACTTGATTTTGGCCTTCTAACTTACCTGTGAGAAAATGAATCAGTGTTTTTTAGCTGCTAATTTCATGGAAGTTTGTAACAGCTGCCAAAAGAACAGAATTATAAAATAAATGATAAATAAAATTAGGTAAAATTCCCACTTAATCTTCTACAACTGATAGCATTTTACTCTTGGCTGTAACAATTTTCTTCAGTTCAAGTTCACTCTATTTTAAAATGTAGTTTTAGAGTGTTCTTTTTATTATATTATTATTATTTTTACTTTACAATACTGTATTGGTTTTGCCATACATCAACATGAATCCGCCATGGGTGTACACAAGTTCCCACTCCTGAACCCCCCTCCACCTCCCTCCCCATACCATCCCTCTGGGTTATCCCAGTGCACCAGCCCCAAGCATTCTGTATCCTTAGTGGTATATCTGAAATGACATTAAAATGAATTTTTAAAGTATTCTGTTTTGGTTCAGTATTGAAAGAAATATTGTCATACTGGACTTACTTTCTAATCAAATCGCTCTCCTCAATCACTGTTCTATAATGAAGATATGTTTAGTCCCATAGGAATAGATCTAGAAATTTGTTGAAACATCACATTTATTCCATGGAGATTCTTTTTAATTTGTAGATTGAAATACAGTTGATTTATAATAGTGTGTTTGTTTCAGGTTTACAGCAAAATGATTCAATTTTTCCTATATGTATATTGTTCAAATTATTTTTCATTGTCTTTTTCCATAATGATTATAGTTCTGTATCCCATACAGTAAATCCTTCTTTCTTATCTATTTTGTGTCTAGGAGTTTCCATAGTAGTTTGCTAATTTCAAATTTTAATTTACTCTGCTTTCCCATTTCCCCTAGGTAGTCATAAGTCTGTTTTCTATGTCTGTGAGTTTTTTTCTGTTTCGTATGTAGATTCACTTGTATTATTTTTAGATTCCACAAATAATCCCAGTCCACACTCTGGATCCATGGTCCTCTGCCTTGTAGTCCTGACCTTTTGTCCTGGGCTCTTGGGCTCCTTCATACCCCTGTCCTCTCCAGGTCTCTCATGTCCTGGTCCCATTATTTCCCCCAGACCCATCCCCTTTCCACACACTGTCTCACTAGGATTGATATCTCTACCAGGACCTGCCTACTCTATGTGAAGTCATCTTCTCCCCGTACCATGTTTTATAAACCCACCTGCCACTGACTTTTGCTCACTTTTGCCCATGTTTCATCCCCATTGACTTCCCTGGTGGCTCAGATGGTAAAGCGTCTGTCTACAATGTGGGAGACCCAGGTTCGATTCCTGGATTGGGAAGATCCTCTGGAGAAGGAAATGGCAATCCACTCCAGTACTCTTGCCTGGAAAATCCTGTGGATGGAGGAGTGTGGTAAGCTACAGTTCATGGGGCCACAAAGAGTTGGACACGACTGAGTGACTTCACTTCATCCCCACTGAAATTTTTATCCCCATTATTCTGTTTACCCCGTATCACCAAATTCCCCATATAGTGACTTCTTACCCACTTTGCCCACTTGTATTTTCATCCTGAGGCTTGCACTTGAATGCTTAATCAACATTTAACTCCNGTATTGAGAATTCAACAGATTGAAAAGCAAAATATTTATTTTAACCTGATGGTTATATAGGTTGAACCTTGCACTCCAAGAGAAACCAACATTTTCACCTTACTTGAAACACTTAAATGTTTACCACAAACTAGATCACATAGCAAGAAAAAGAAAGTACATGTACAGATGTCTATAAATGTGTATATTTATTTTCTTGAAGCTATGCGTATGTATATATTAATACATATAGAATTAAACATTTGTTATTGGAAAGTTGTATGTAAGAACAATTTAAAATGGCTATAACTACACTAGTGATAAATCTTAATATGTATGTTATCTGAAGAGCATATTGCTGTACTTGTTTTTTGTTAAGATTTAATAAACTGTACTTTTTATTATTCCAGTTCAATCATATTATTTGGCTGTATCTCTTGAAAAAACATTTATTGAGTATAGTAACAAAATTTTGATTAAGAAATTAGTCTACTTACATTTAATATAATAAATTGACACATTTGTATATCAATACAGTTTATTTTCTCGTTTCATGTATGTGAACTTCTTTTCCATTAATTTAAAAATGTAGTTCTACTTAATAATTGACTTTTTTTCTTTGAAATTTGTTTCCTTGCCATGTGTTAACTTTTACCTAGAAATTTACCATACTTGTTTATTTTGAATGCACCATCTGTCTTGTGGGATCTTAGTTCCTTGATGAGGTTGACGCTATACCGTCTGTACTCAAAGGGTGGAGTCTTAACCACTGGACACCCCCAAGGAAGTCCTTTACTACACATTAAATGCTAAGATATATGTATATAGGTAACTGATTCACATACTGGATACCTGAAACCAGCACAAGATTGTAAGTCAACTATACTCCAATTTGAAAGCAAGAGTCCAGGGGAGCAGACACTTTGACTTCTGACTTACTGATATGTGAGAAAATGAATGTGTTGTTTTAGGCAGCGGATATCATGTCAGTTTGCTACAGCATAATAGAAATCTGATTCCCATGGAAACACACTAATATACAAACAATAAAATTAAGTAAGATTCTCATTTGTCATCCCACAACTGATGGCATATTGATACTGATGTGTAATAATTTTCTTTATCTTTAGGTATACCCTTAAAAAAATGTGGTTTTAGAGTATCCCTGAAGTTTAACTTGAAATGGCATAAAAATGAATTCTTTAATAGAGTCCATTTTGGTTAAATTTTTACACAAATATTGTCTTCATGGATTTACTTTCTAATCAAATTTCTTTCCTCTGTCAGGGGTCTATATTTAGTCCAATAAAAGTAGATCTATAATTTTATCTGAATCATCACTATTTATTCATTGGAGATTATTTTTCAATTTAATTTCAATTTTATTTAATTTTTTCAATTTGATTTTTATTTTTTAAGTATAGGTGACTTACTGTGTTAGTTTCACAGCAAAGTGACCATCAGATAATTTTTTGTTATATTCTTTAACATGATTCAGTCAAGGGTCTCCAAGGCCATCCTCAAGGTTGATAAATCATAGAAGCACTCTAAGTTTCAGAAGTAGTTACATTCAAGGTTACTTTTTATTGCAGTGAAAGGATGCAGGTTACAATAAGCAAAGGGAAAAGGTGCATGGGGCAAAGTCCACAAGAAACCGGGCTTAAGATTCCACATGTCCTTTCCCAGGGGAGTGACATGGGTGTGTTGTGAGTTTGCCTTGAACAACATGTGATAGTATACATTAAGTGTTGTCAGCCTAGGAAGTTCACCAAAGCCAGGTTGNTTGATACTGATGTGTAATAATTTTCTTTATCTTTAGGTATACCCTTAAAAAAATGTGGTTTTAGAGTATCCCTGAAGTTTAACTTGAAATGGCATAAAAATGAATTCTTTAATAGAGTCCATTTTGGTTAAATTTTTACACAAATATTGTCTTCATGGATTTACTTTCTAATCAAATTTCTTTCCTCTGTCAGGGGTCTATATTTAGTCCAATAAAAGTAGATCTATAATTTTATCTGAATCATCACTATTTATTCATTGGAGATTATTTTTCAATTTAATTTCAATTTTATTTAATTTTTTCAATTTGATTTTTATTTTTTAAGTATAGGTGACTTACTGTGTTAGTTTCACAGCAAAGTGACCATCAGATAATTTTTTGTTATATTCTTTAACATGATTCAGTCAAGGGTCTCCAAGGCCATCCTCAAGGTTGATAAATCATAGAAGCACTCTAAGTTTCAGAAGTAGTTACATTCAAGGTTACTTTTTATTGCAGTGAAAGGATGCAGGTTACAATAAGCAAAGGGAAAAGGTGCATGGGGCAAAGTCCACAAGAAACCAGGCTTAAGATTCCACATGTCCTTTCCCAGGGGAGTGACATGGGTGTGTTGTGAGTTTGCCTTGAACAACATGTGATAGTATACATTAAGTGTTGTCAGCCTAGGAAGTTCACCAAAGCCAGGTTGCAGGGTTTCTTGGGGGTCATGCAGGAGGCCCTGAGGCCCCATGTGACTGATGACATCAGCTACTCAGACCCTAGCCCTCCAGAGCAGAAATAGCTCTTCACCATAAATGGCATAGTGAGGATTAACTTTCTGGTCCCACTGGTCTTGTATGCCCCAATGCCTCAAGTATATCAAAGAACTCTTATCAGGAGAATAGTCCAGACTTCAGAGGCCGTCTCCCAGGAGTGAGGCAATGCTGAACACAGGTCTTTCTTTCAAATATTAGAGCTTGAGCAAGTGAGGCTTGCTGGATTATCACTTACCTACATAGTCATAGTGGACGGTATCCTTGTTCTATGTTTCTAAATGATATCTGGGAATTTGGTGATGATGTACACCAGCACAAAGAGAAGCAAGAAAAACTGAGAAAGTTGCCATGATTGTGAAGATTTTGGAAAAAGTATTTTGTCTAAACATTCAGCTTGCTTCTTTAAAGGAAAGGCCCCAGAAATTTGACTCACAGTGGAAGGTTTCTAGAGGATGGTGTACAGAGGAAATGGGAATTGGGTTGGGGTGAGTGAGATAGAGGAAAACATAGACCCATGAGGAAGAGGGAGGCCCCGAAGGCAAGAAGTAGCCAGTTGGGGTGCACAGACTGTGGGGGTAAAGAGTTGTCAGAGGGAGAGGATTCCACGGAGGGCTAGAATGGAGGTGGGGTGAGGAAATGGAAGTCAGATGGAGATTCAGTTCAGTTCAGTCACTCAGTTGTGTCCGACTCTCTGCGACCCCATGGATGGCAGTACACCAGGCTTCCCTGTCCTTCACTGTCACCTGGAGTTTACTGAAATTCATGTCCATCAAGTCGGTGATGCCATCCAACCTTCTCAACCTCTGTCATCCCCTTCTCCTCCTACCCTAAATCTTTCCCACCATCAGGGTCTTCCCATCAGGTGGCCAAAGTATTGAGTTTCAGCTTCAGTACTAGTCCTTTTAATGAATATTCAGGACTGATTTCCTTTAGTGTGGACTGGTTGGATCTTCTTGCAGTCCAAGGGACTCTCAACAGTCTTCTCCAACACCACAGTTCAAAGGCATCAATTCTTCGGCACTCAATTTTGTTTATAGTCAAACTCTCGCATCCATACCTGACTACAGGAAAAATCATAGCTTTGACTAGACAGACGTCTGTTGGCAAAGTAATGTCTCTGCTTTTTAATACGTTGTCTAAGTTGGTTATAGCTTTTCTTCCATGGAGCAAGTATCTTTTAATTTCATGGCTGCAGTCACCATCTGCAGTGATTTGAAGGCCTCCAAAATAAACTGTCACTGTTTTCATTGTTTCCCCATCTATTTGCCATGAAGTGATGGAACCCGATGCCATGATTTAGTTTTCTGAATGTTGAGTTTTAAGCCAACTTTTTCACTCTCCTCTTTCATTTTCATCAAGAGGCTCTTTAGTTCTTCTTCGCTTTCTGCCATAAGGGTGGTGTCATCTGCATATCTGAGGTTATTGATACCTCTCCCTGCAATTTTGATTCCAGCCTGTGTTTCATCCAACCCAGCGTTTTGCATGATGTACTCTGCATATAACTTAAAAACAGATCGACAACATACAGCCTTGACGTACTCCTTTCCAATTTGGCACCAGTACGTTGTTCCGTGTCTGGTTCTAATTGTTGCTTCTTGTCCTGCATACAGATTTCTCAGCAGGCAGGGCAGGTGGTCTGGTATTCCCATCTCTTTAAGAATTTTCCACAGTTTGTTGTGATCCCCACAGTCAAAGGCTTTGACATAGTCAGTAAAGCAGAAATAGATGTTTTTCTGTAACTCTCTGGCTTTTTTGATGATCCAGTGGATGTTTGCAATTGGATCTCTGATTCTTCTGCCTTTTCTAAATCCAGCTTGAATATCTGGAAGTTCACGGTTCATGTATTGTTGAAGCCTGGTTTGGAGAATTTTGAGCAGGTGGAGGTTAGAGTGGAAAATTTAAATCCTGGCCTTGCAAGGTGATGGGACAGGTGCTAAAAGATGGATAGAGACCTAAGAAGTACTGGGGTAAAAGTCTTTGGGTGATAAAAGTAGATTTTAGGGGCAATATAGAGATAAAGGGATGGACGTATCAGGGTAATTTGGGAGTCACTATTTCATCCTCCACAATTCATTCCCTCATTTTCAGTGGAGTCACAAGTCACTTGTGGGTCATTTTTTCCATTTTCCCCATGTAGCAAAAATTTTGCTGATACCAAATACTCCTGGGACTTCCTTGGTGGTCCAGTGGTTAAGACTCCATGCTTTCATTGCAGGGGACAGCTGTTTGGCCCCTAGTTAGGGACCTAAGATCCTGCAAGCCACACGGAATGCCCTCGCCCAAACCTCCTAATAATGTTTTAATATACAGTAGATCCCTTGGTAGAAGGTGAATGATAACACAGCATCAGGATTTTACTCCTCTCTGGAAATTTCAAGCAGGAACAGTGACTAGTGTGGACCTGCCAGGAACATCTCTTTACTGGTCCTGGGCTCCAGTGTTGGAAACAGGAGACCTGACCCCTTCACTGTACTATGATTCAGCAACTTTTATTCCCCAAACTGATTTCATGAAATTCTTCTTACTTAATTATAGAGTTTTTAAAATTTAACACCCGGTTTACATAAGAAATAAATTATAACTATAAGCACAAGCTGGAATCAAGATTGCCGGGAGAAATGTCAATAACCTCAGATATGCAGATGACACCACCCTTATGGCAGAAAGTGAAGAGGAACTAAAAAGCCTCTTGATGAAAGTAAAAGAGGAGAGTGAAAAAGTTGGCTTAAAGCTCAACATTCAGAAAACGAAGATCATGGCAACTGGCCCCACCACTTCATGGCAAATAGATGGGGAAACAGTGGAAACAGTGTCAGACTTTATTTTTGGGGGCTCCAAAATCACTGCAGATGGTGATTGCAGCCATGAAATGAAAAGATGCTTACTCCTTGGAAGGAAAGTTATGGCCAACCTAGATAGCATATTAAAAAGCAGAGACATTACTTTGCCAATAAAGGTCCGTTTAGTCAAGGCTATGGTTTT
>SJYA01002415.1:23934-39829 GCA_006410615.1 Neotragus moschatus
TATGACCAACAAAGACAGCATATTAAAAAGCAGAGACATTACTTTGCCAATAAAGGTCCGTTTAGTCAAGGCTATGGTTTTTCCAGTAGTCATGTATGGATGTGAGAGTTGGACTGCGAAGAAAGCTGAGCGCCAAAGAATCGATGCTTTTGAACTGTGGTGTTGGAGAAGACTCTTGAGAGTCCCTTGGACTGCAAGGAGATCCAACCAGTCCATTCTAAAAGAGATCAGCCCTGGGATTTCTTTGGAAGGAATGATGCTAAAGCTGAAACTCCAATAATTTGGCCATCTCATGCAAAGAGTTGACTCATTGGAAAAGACTCTGATGCTGGGAGGGATTCTGCGCAGGAGGAGAAGGGGACGACAGAGGATGAGATGGCTGGATGGCATCACTGACTCAATGGATGTGAGTCTGAGTGAATTTCTGGAGTTGGTGATGGACAGGGAGGCCTGGCGTGCTGCAATTCATGAGGTCGCAAAGAGTTCCGGACACGACTGAGCGACCGAACTGAACTGAACTGATACAGTATTGAAAAGGTTATAAGTAATGTTTGTTTTTTGTGTGTGAAACTATGCCAAGATGTAACCACTTGCAATAGTTTTTTGGGTCTGACCACAAAAATGTTTTTCATTGAACAGAATCCACTGTTGTCGTAGAGCTCTAGGCAGCTCATTATCCCATGGCATCATCCCTTGGTCGTTCATGTCATATTACAGGCACAAGGGCCTTTGCAGATGCACATAAGGTTATGAATCATATGACTTTAAAATCGGGAAATATTCTGCATTATTTGAGTAGACTCGTTGTAGTTACATGACCCTAAAGAACAGAAAGGCCAGTTAGATGCAACTGAAGAGAAAGAGATTGAAAACAGGAGGGGGTGTGTGTGTCAGTTTGCTGATGTTGACTTTCAGATAGAAGAAGCCATGTAGAAGCAATTGTGAAGAATTCTTGCAAAGACATGTATCAGCCTGGAAGTAACTCTCACGGAGCGGCTCCAGTTAAGAGCCCAGGAGAGCAGACCACTCGATTCTGGCCTTCTGACTAATTGACCTGTCAGAAGATGCGTGAGTGTTATTTCGGGTGCTAGTTTCATGGACGTTTGTTACATCAGCAATAAAAACAGAATAATAAACAATAAAATAAGCTCCAACCTGTTGCTCTGTGAGAAACTAGTGTTGCGATGGGGTGGGTAGTGGGAGGGAGATTCAAGAGGGAGAGGACATATGTATACTTATGGCTGATTCATCTTGATGTATGGCATAAACCAACACAATATAGTGAAGCAATTATCCTCCAACTTAAATAAATTGAAAAGAAAAAGGCTTTTTAAAAATCAGGGAAAATTCCCATTTATTCTCACAACTGATGGAGTGGGTTGCCATTTCCTCTTCCAGGGAATCTGCCCGACCCAGGGATCGAACCCACGTCTTCTGCTTGGCAGGTGGATTCTTTATCACTGAGCTCCCAGGGAAGCCCTTCAAAGGACTAAACCTGATATTATAGCACAATTGGTATAAAAATGAATTTTTAACATACTCTGTTTTGCTAATCTGACCACAACAATGTTTTAAACTCCCCGTGCCTTTCTTCTCTCTTCCCCCTTTCTTCCCCTGCCCTCTCTATAACGCTGGGCCCCAGGTTCACTCCATCACCCTCTTATCCTCATGGCTGCTTTTCCCTCTGGCCTATTCCTACTCCATTCTGTGACACATCCACACACTGTCGCTACCCCAAGGACTCCAAGTTCCCAGAGTGGGTCTTGACAACAGATCGGACTGTTGTCTGCTATTTTAGATGTTGTGTATTGTAGTAAACATTGTCTTTGTAATTGTCCAGGGTTGGAAGCACTGTAAAGTGTAGGAAAGCTCCCATTTTGAGGCATCCAGAAGTTTGAAGATACAACTGTTCTTCTTATCACTGAAGTGCATATGTGCTGACTGTGGTTTCATGCAAGAGTGTAATTCTGAGTTTGTGTGTGCTTGTATTTATGGGTACTTGTGTGTGTGAGAGGTAATTTTCATGTGTGCAGTGTGTGCATTCATGGTTGTGAGTGTGCAGTTGAAACTGTATGCAGATGAGAGTGATTATGTGTGTGCCTAAGTATCTGAATGTGTGTAAGTATATATTTGAGTGAGTGGATGTCCCTGCATCCCTGCATGTAAATGAGCTTGTACGTGAGCATTTGTGTGTGTTTATGTAGAATGGATTGTCTTCCATTATGGCTCTGACAACTGACTTGACAATTGAGAGAGAATATGGAACGAACCTGGATCAAAGATTTAATATATGTGTAATGAAAACCTGAAAAATTAGAGTCAATTCATTATATATATATATATATATATATATATATATACACATACACACACATTTTTCTTGACCCTATGGCAGTGTATTTCTTAATTAAAAATGCAGTCCTAACTTCTTAATGAAAAGTTTCCACAGAAGTAAGTGGAGATAACTGTGCTGACCTCTCTGTGGTCTTGAATTGAGTAAGTAGCATTGGGTTATCTATCATTTATGGAAATAGTAGAATCTCCTTGTTAAACCACCTGATCCTTGTTCTTTTGCTTGCATGGTTCTGTTTTCAAGCTATATCTCCTTCTTCTGCGGGTAGTATCTACATCTGCTTCCAAAATTACTGAAGGTCTATATCAGGAAAGTTTCTTTTCCTAACAAATTACACATTCATTGATACTGATGTGTACAAATGAGTACACTGACGTCTAATGTAGAGTGTTGGAATCATGTCCTTCTTGTTACTTGTATCTCTTTTGAAAACCTCAGATATGAGGACAAATCCCATTTCTTTGTCACACTTTAACGGATGGACCAGCTCAGTGTATGAAATTGGGAAAGAACTGTCCTGGGTAGAATTTCTCAGTGAGGCGAAACCTCCACTGAGACATAGATGTGCAGCCAGTTTCTTACATGTCAGTCCTAAGTTCTTCCTGCTCCCTGCATGTGAGCCCTGTGTGCCTCCAGGGATCGTGGAAAGTAGAAGGCCTGACAACCCACTCCAGTGTTCTTGCCTGGAGAATTTAATGAACAGAGGAGCCTGGGAGGGCTACACTCCATAGGGTCTCAAAGAGTTAGAGACAACTGAAACAGCTTAGCACGCTCACACGTAAGCATCTGTCACAAACAATCCAAAGTCTCTTAAGACATATTAGATAGAAACTTTTGTCATTGGTAATTAGTGACTGCAAAAATATTTTCAAAAGTAATCACAGCTCCCAAGTCTCTTCCTCCTGCCAGCGCTGCTACAGGTGACATGATAATTGCAGTTCTGAGGGGAGGTGAGGTCACAGGATCACAAACTCATATCTTAGGGTCCAGCTAAGCCCTCCTGCACAGATACTGATTGCTTTGACTTTCATGCTGAGCCCACCATCCAGGAAGCAGGAGAAAGTCACTGAGTTTTTTTTCTGTATTTTTCAGGGAGATAGAATCTGCAAAGGAAGGATCTGTATCAGGAATCATGTAAGTGAACATATTGGACAAAGGGATTCTGCCTTGGGTGAGCCTGATCCAGCACCAGAGCCCTGCAGGAAGGTGGGATAAATCCTGAGTCTGAGCTGAGGTGGCAGGAGTGACTGGGTGCTAGATCTTTCGCCAGTTCCTAATGGCTCCTAATGTGATTCATATATGGCTCACTGACAGACTGTTCTGGTTGAATACTAGTGTGTTATTTTATAAAACTAAGGACTGTGTTTCCCCAATTAATATGATGTTCAGTCTATTTTCCAGGAACCCTATGCCTACATTTCAGGTTTCACAGGTGAGCACATACATAGTTCATCCTTGTAACGAAGAGTATGATGAGTCTATAGAAATTATCTGACCTTGTGCAGTAACAGTGTGTCTGGCAGCCACTGCTGGAGTAGAAATGCCTCCTCTAACGCTGGATGTTGTATGAATTGCTGAGAAGATTAAATTATTGTGTCTCTGTTGATTGTGGAGAGACCCTTTTCACTTAAATTAAGGAATCAGCATGTAAGGAAAATAGAACGTTATGCAATTCAGATACCATATTTCTGCTTCTTTTCAAAATTATGATACCCATTCAAAAAATGTATGTTATAAAGAATGTTATGTATGTTATACCAAAGTTGCTCACCTAAACGTTGATTTTGCACGTATCTTGTTTTTTCATATCTTTCACAAATCTTGCCTTACTGGTAATACTTGTACTTGTTGTCGTTTCATTGCTAGGTTGTGTCCAACTCTTTTGCGACCTTGCCCAGTGTAGACCGCCAGGTTCCTTCTTTCCGTGGGATTTCCCAAGCAAGGATATTGGAGTGGCTTGGCATTTCCTTTTCCAGGGGATCTTCCCCACTCAGGGATCAAAACCATGTCTCCTGTGTTGGGAGGCATGTTCTTTAGCAGCTGATAATGCAGCTGGTAAAGAATTCCGCCTGCAATGCAGGAGACCCCGGATCGATTCCTGGGTCAGGAAGATCTCCCGAAGAAGGGATAGGCTACCCACTCCAGTATTCTTGGGCTTCCCTGGTGGCTCAGATGGTAAAGAATCTGCCTGCAATGTAGGATACCTGGGGTCGATCCCTGTGTTGGGATGATTTCCTGAAGGTAACACTACAGATATTACTAAATAAATATATATATCACATGAAGTTAATATTAATACTAATTTTGTTTCTTTAGTGAACTATTAATCAGGTATCATTGTTTGCTGTTCCATGAAACTATGACTTGTACCATTGTGCTTTTTCCCAGATTGAGAATAAATGAGTCTTTTTTGGCTGCCCTAATATTGAGTTATTCTTATATTCATTAAATCCAACTTGAACACAGGCCAGTTGCCAGCAGTATTATATTCCTTGTGAATATCTATAAAACTTTATTCAAAATTTATACTTGACCCTAGAATGTCTCTTTTGGGAGGCTTTGCCATGAGGCATGCAGGATCCTGTTCCCTGACCAGGTATCTAAACAGCACATGCTGCATGGAAGTGTGAAATCTGAACCACTGATCCAGCAGGGAAGTCCTAGTACCTAAATTTTCAAATATAATACTACCAAACTAAACTGAAACCACAAGTTGTAAAGCTAAACTAAGATCTGGCTTAGTTAAGGCACACAGGTCACTAGCATTTGCATGTATTCTGGTGCAAATGCAACTTCCTTGTTACCGGGGCAGCCAGGTTCAAATCCTTGCTAGCCATCTGCCCACAACCTATGAGTGAATATAGACCAAGCGTTTAACTTCTCTGGGTGATGTTTCCCTCATCTTTATAAGGGAGATAATACTGTCTGCCTCATGAATGTGAGAGGAATAAAGATGTTTTCATTTGTGTGGCTTTCTTAACAGTGATTCAAGTGTTTTTTAATGGTTATTCATTCAACTCTTGGAAGCACTGATATGACAGGAAAACATTAACTCTTTTAAAGTAGGAATTATTGATTAGTGGAGAATATTGGATTTTTGTTGACCTGCTACTTGTGTTCCATGCCTCCTCTTCCCATTCAAGACCTTCAGCTCAGAAGACAGCCATCAGTCACTGAGACCTGAGAGCATGGCTACTGGTGATTTGGCAGCAGGATCCATCTTATTATTGCAGACAGTATTTGGAATGCTGGGCAATTTCTCTCTTCTTTACTGTTATCTCTTCCTATGTTGTACTGGGGATAGGCTGAGAACCGTAGATTTGATTGTGACGAACCTTATTGTAGCCAACATCTTCATTCTGTTTTCCACTGGATTCTGCAGTCCAATAACAACTTTTGGGTGGAATTGTCTGAAAAGCGGATCTGCATGCAGAGTTTTTGCTTATCTTCGCGGAGTGGGCAGGGGAGCATCCATTGGCATCTCATGCATCTTGAGTGTCTTCCAGGCCATCACGATCAGTCCCAGGAACTCCAGGTGGGCAGAGCTTAAAGTGAAAGCTCGCAAGTGTGTTGTTCCTTCAGTTATCCTGTGCTGGGTCGTGAACCTGATGTTAAATATCACTTATCCTATTTTCGTGACTGGAATATTGAGTAACAAAAGCATCACAAATAGAAAAAGTTTCAAACCTTGTTCTGCTGTTCCTGATCATTATTACAGACAGACCTATGCAGCAATGATGTCTATGCCTGTTGTCTTTTCTTTCGTGGTCATGATCTTGGCCAGTGGCTCCACAGTTTTCACCCTGTACAGGCACAAGCAAAGAGTCCAAAATGTTCATAGAATCAATGGCTCCTCCATATCCTCTGCTGAGACCAGAGCCACTAAAACCATCCTTCTCCTGATGGGCATCTTTATTAATTTTAATACACTTTCCTCCATCTCTTATATTATTTTGGGTGCTTCCAACAATGCTAGTTTGTTCATTTCAACCATGTCTGCAGTAGTCATTTCATGTTTCCCAGCTGTCAGCCCCTTTCTGCTTCTGAGTCGTGACTCCAGAGTATCCAGGCTCTGTTTTGCTGGGAAAAGGAATGTAAACTCCCCTACTCTTAAGAGAAAGGTGTAAATGGTATGTATTTGCACTACATTCATTGGCTTATTCACTCAATCCCTCAGAGTCCTAGGTAACATGTGAGTGGTTTACCAGAGGATGATAAACAGGATGTGGTGAGCATTTTCTTCAAAGTAAACAATGTTGTGATAGTAATTGCAAGGAACTGTGATACAGTTATCATGTAAATGCTTCTGTAATGGACTTTCTACTAGTGCTTGCAGTTGAAGAGCTGAGAACTTATGTAATAATAAACACCAGGCCCTCAAATGATCTGCTTCTTATGGACACATGTAGAAGGGTGTAACTTAAATGTATCAATGTAAATTTGCTAGAAATGGAGTAGGCATGGAATATTAGGAAAAGGTGGTGGAAATGGAAGAGCATGTGGCAGGTCATTACTGAATCTGAAGACAATGGAGAAGGGAATTTCAGTCCTTGAGTAAAGATTTTTGAAGGTAGTCATTAGTTTTGTCAATTTTATCCTTAGAATGACAACAATTGTTTAGATGAAATACAGTATTTTGTGGGGAGATGAGTGTGTTTAAGGATTTTCAGGTAGAAATGGCAAGACTAAAGTGACGTGGTGTACAGGAGAGCATAAAATTACATTTTACCATATTTTAAAAAATCATGTGATTGTGATAATTGAAAAAGTTGAGAACTGCATGGAACTTGGATCTGTAGAAGGCAAAATTTTCTTTCTTTTGTGAAGATGACCATATTGGTAAGTAGAGGTTTTCAGGTGCATGCTCACATATCCAAAGCTATGAAATTACTTTGTAGTGGAGACTTCCATTAAATTCAGAGTACTGGAGGAAGAACCATTTGAAAGGGAAAGGGATCCGTCCTGTGCATATGGAGTTTGTGGCTCCTCAATTTTCAAGGTGCAGAGTGAGTATTGCCTTAGTGTTATTGTTCAGTCGCTCTGTCAAGTCTGAATGCCAGCCTGTGGACTGCAATCCTGTAGGCTTCCCTGTCCTTCACCCCCTCTAGGACGTTGCTTAAACTCATGTCCATTGAGTCAGTGATGCCATCCAACCATATTATCATCTATTGTCCCCTTCTTGTCCTGTCATCAATCTTTCCCTGTACCAGGGTCTTGTCTAATGAGTCAGGTTTTTGCATCACATGGTGAAAGTATTGAAGCTCCAGCTTCAGTATAAGCCTCGCTAATGAATATTCATGTGGTCCCATCACTTCATGGCAAATAGATGGGGAAATAATGGAAACAGTGGCTGACTTTATTTTTTTGGGCTCCAAAATCACTGCAGATGTTGATTAAGCCATAAAATTAAAAGACGCTTACTTCTTGGAGGAAAGTTATGACCAACCCAGACAGCATATTAAAAAGCAGAGACGTTACTTTTTCGACAAAGGTCTGTCTAGTCAAGGCTGTGGTTTTACCAGTAGTAACGTATGGATGTGAGAGTTGGACTATAAAGAAAGCTGAGAACAAAAGAATTGATGCTTTTGAACTGTGGTGTTGGAGAAGACTCTTGAGAGTCCCTTGGACTGCAAGAAGATCCAGCCAGTCCATCCTAAAGGAGATCAGTCCTGGGCGTTCACTGGAAGGACTGATGTTGAAGCTGAAACTGCAATACTTTGACCACCTTATGTGAAGAGCTAACTCATTGGAAAAGACCCTGATGCTGGGAAAGATTGAGGGCAGAAGGAGAAGGGGATGACAGAGGATGAGATGGTTGGATGGCATCACCGACTCAATGGACATGAGTTTGAGTAAACTCTAGGAGTTGGTGATGGACAGGGAGGTCTGGCGTGCTGCAGTCCATTGGGTCACAAAGAGTCGGACACGACTGAGCGACTGAATGAATATTCAGGATTTATTTCCTTTGGAATTGACTGGTTTGGTCTTGCAATCCAAAGGACTCTTAACAGTGTTCTCCAACACCACAGCTCAAAACCATCAACTCTTCAGTGTTCAGCTTTCGTGGTGGTTCCACTCTCACATCCACAAATGACTACTGGAAAAACCATAGCTTGGTCTGTACAGACCTTTGTTGGGAAAGTAATGTGTCTGCTTTTTAATATGCGGCCTAGGTTGGTCATAGTTNTGGATGGCATCACCGACTCAATGGACATGAGTTTGAGTAAACTCTAGGAGTTGGTGATGGACAGGGAGGTCTGGCGTGCTGCAGTCCATTGGGTCACAAAGAGTCGGACACGACTGAGTGACTGAATGAATATTCAGGATTTATTTCCTTTGGAATTGACTGGTTTGGTCTTGCAATCCAAAGGACTCTTAACAGTGTTCTCCAACACCACAGCTCAAAACCATCAACTCTTCAGTGTTCAGCTTTCGTGGTGGTTCCACTCTCACATCCACAAATGACTACTGGAAAAACCATAGCTTGGTCTGTACAGACCTTTGTTGGGAAAGTAATGTGTCTGCTTTTTAATATGCGGCCTAGGTTGGTCATAGTTTTCTTCCAAGGATCAAGTGTCTTTTAATTTTATGGCTGCAGTCACCATCTTCAGTGATTTTGGAGCTCAAGAAAATAAAGTCTGTCATGGTTTCCATTGTTTCCCCATCTATTTGCCATGAAATGATGGGACTGGATGCCATGATCTTCATTTTTTGAATGTTGAGTTTTAATACAGATTTTTCACTCTCCTCTTTCATATTCATCAAGAGGCTGTTTGATTCCTCTTTGGTTTCAGCCATAAGGATGNTGTTTCCCCATCTATTTGCCATGAAATGATGGGACTGGATGCCATGATCTTCATTTTTTGAATGTTGAGTTTTAATACAGATTTTTCACTCTCCTCTTTCATATTCATCAAGAGGCTGTTTGATTCCTCTTTGGTTTCAGCCATAAGGATGGTGTCATCTGCATATCTGAGTTTATCGATATTTCTCCTAGCAGTCTTGATTCCAGCTTTTGCTTCATCCAGCCCAGCATTTTGCATGATGTACTCTGCGTTTAAGTAAATAAGCAGACCGACAATACACAGCCTTGACGTACTCCTTTCCCAATTTTGGACCAGTCCATTTTTCCATGTCCAGTTCTAGCTGTTGCTTCTTGATCTCCATACAGATTTCTCAGGAGGCAGCGTAAGTGTCCTGGTAGTCCCATCTCCTTAAAGAATTTTCCAGAGTTTGTTTTGAATTTACCACACTGTCAAAGGCTTTAGTGTAGTCATGAAAGAGAAGGAGATATTTTTCTGGGATTCTCTTGCTTTTTCTTTGATTCAGAGAATGTTGGCAATTTCATGTCTGGTTCCTCTGCCTTTTCTAAATCCAGCTTGAACATCTGGAAGTTCTTGGTTCACTTACAGTTGAAGCGCATCTTGAAGAATTTTGAGCATTAATTTGTGAGGATGTGAAATGAATGCAATTGTTTAGTAGTTTAAAGATTCTTTGGCATTGCCCTTCTTTGAGATTGGAATGAAAACTGACCTTTTCCAGTCCCGTGGCCCCTGCTGAGTTTCCCATATTTGCTGGCAGATTGAGCCCAGCACTTTAACAGCCTCATCTTCTAGGATTTGAAATAGCTCAACTGGAATTGCATCACCTCTACTAGCTTTACTTGTAGCAAAACATAAACGATCTTAATGACCTAGATAACCACGGTGGTGTGATTGCTCACCTAGAGCCAGACATCTTGGAGTGTGAAGTTTTGGGCCTTAGGAAATATCACTTCAATCAAAGCTATTGGACGTGATGGAGGTTTTCTTTGTATTGACATTCTGAAGCCAGTAAAAGTATGGAGAATTCAGCAACTTAAAGATAAAATAACTATTTTGACCTAATGGGTCTATATGGATTGAACCTTGTACCCCAAAGAGAAACACCATTTTTAACTCACATGAGACACTTAAACATTTTCCACAAACTAGATCACAAAGCAGCAAGAAGAAAATACAGTCACACACATACCTACAAGTATGTGTATATATCTGCTTGAATTCCTTATAGTGTATTTTTTATTTTCCTACTTTAATACTAGTATTTGTCCATATCACCTAAAAAAATTAGATGAATACAATAACAAAATTTCAATTAATAAATTAGTCTACTTGTTTAATATAATAATTTATTCATTTGTGTATCAGTAGTTTATTTTTTATTTTACCTATGTCAATTTCATTCATTAATTTTCAAATATAATTTGACCTTACAATTTTTTTCTTTGAAATCTGTGTACTTATTATGTGTTGGCTTTCATTTAGAAATTTATATATATGTAAAAGCTAGGATGTATGTATATATATATATAATTCACTTTGCTATAATGTGAAACTAACGCAACACTGTAAATCAACTATACTCTAGTAAAAATTATAAAAATGAAATAAAAGTAAAAAAATCAAAGTTAATCACAATGTCATTTCATCTGATACTATCAGGACACTGAGATAATAATCTATTCACTCTTTCTCATATTTTTTTCAGAAGGCTTCGAAGAGGATTTTATTTACTTTTTTCTTAATTTTTAATTTACCTTTATTTGAACTTAAATGTTTTTCATGTTAACTAAGATTGAAATGTAGTTGGTTTCCAGTATTATATGTTTGATGAATACAGAATAGTCATTCACAGTTTTTAAAGGTTCTACTTCATGTATTGTTGTTATGATGTATTGGCCATGTTTCCTGTATTGTGCCTTATGTCCTCATATCTAATTTATTTGATACATAGTAGTTTGCATCTCTTAATCCCTTACCTTTTCTTGCCCTTACCCCCTTCCCCTTCCCCACTGTAATCACTAGATGTTTTTCTATATTTACCAATCTATTTCTTCTTTGTTACATTCTGTAGTTTATTCCATTTTTAGATTCCTCAGTGAAGCAAATATCATATAGTATTTATTTTTCTGTTTGATTTATCTCTTTAAGCGTTATATCCTCTAGGCCTATCCATGTGGTTTCAGTGGCCAAATTCCATTGTCCTTAATAGCTGAACAGTATTCTGTTGTGTATATACCACCTCTTCTTTACCCATTCATCCTTTGGTAACTCAATTTGTGCCTGTATCTTGGTTATCGATTTTAAAAATGCCACTTTCAATATTGGGGTGCATGGTGCCTTTTTTTTTTTTCTGCACCACCCTGCACGTGGAGCTTCCCTGACCAAGAATCAAACTCATGCCCATTCTGCAGTGGCAACACCAAGACTTAACCACTAGACCACCCACAGAGTCCTACAGATTACTTTTTGAAGTAGTTTCTTAATGTAGAGTCAGGGGTGGACTTGCTGGATCATGTGGTAATTCTCTTTAGAGTGTTTTTGAGGAGCTTCCATACTGTTTTCCATAGCGGCTATACCAATTTGCATTTCCCACCACAATGCACAAGGGTTTTCTTTTCTTGTAAAAACTGGCCAACATATCTGTTGATAGCCATTCGGACAGCTCTGAGGTGATAGCTCACTTTTGTTTGACTTGCATTTCTGATGACTAGCTGTGTTTAGTATATTTTTATGTGCTTGCTATGCATTTGTATGTCTTTGGGAAAATATCTATTTAGGCCTTGCACTTATTTTTTCAGAGGGATTGTTTGTTTTTTGACATTGAGTTATATGAGCTGTTCATGTCTTTTGGATATTGTATCATTTGCAGGTATTTATTCCCATTCCATTGGTTGTCTTCTCATATTTCAGTGGTTTCCTTTGCTGTGAAATGGCCTCTAATTGTTATTCTGGCTCCTCTGTCCATTGGATTTCCCAGGCAGCAGGAATACTGGAGTGGAGTATTTCCTTCTCCAGGGGATNTATTGTATCATTTGCAGGTATTTATTCCCATTCCATTGGTTGTCTTCTCATATTTCAGTGGTTTCCTTTGCTGTGAAATGGCCTCTAATTGTTATTCTGGCTCCTCTGTCCATTGGATTTCCCAGGCAGCAGGAATACTGGAGTGGAGTATTTCCTTCTCCAGGGGATCTTCCAGACCCAGGGATTGAACTTGCTTCCCCTGCATGGAAGGCAGATTTTTTTATTTTTTTGCCAGGTGGATTCTTTACCACTGAGCTACCAGGAAAGCCCCTTAAAATTAAATAGGTGTCCAATTTGTTTATCATTGCTTTTGTTTCTTTTCCCTTAGGTGACAGATCCAAAAAAAATACTACTGTAATTAATATCAGAGAAGTTCTTCCTATCTTGTCTTCTAGGTGGTTATTTTCCATTACTATACATTCTCTTTGCCCACAAAATATAAACTGCATAAGGGTTGTGTGCCTTGTTCATGGAGTTCTGTGCACTGCCAGCAGATCAAGTGCTTGACGCAGCATGTAAAGTCTATTCACTGTATTTTATGGGAGGAATGGAATAATTCCTCCAATGCTTGTTGAGGTGTTACCTACCTTTTTTGTGTCACTATAATGTACTTTCCATCTTTTTCACCTTCTGTCTCCATTTTGCAAGTCATCTTTGTAACTATCACAGTCTGTTTTGTTGTGTTCCTTTCCTATCACTGTTTTAGTGACTTGTGTTTATTCCCAACAATTGTGACACCAGATAAGAGTGGGTTTTCTCCACTCTGCAAACAGATTGTTCAACTGTCTGGAAATCAGCTGAGTGTCCTATAACTCACTTCAACTGTGGCACTAACTAACTGACTCCACAAGACTGTCCCAGTTCACATGCAAGTCCCAATATTGGGGGCCCAAGGCACTTACATTTCTGTCTGCCTTGAGTAAAATATCAGATATTCCCATACTCAGCCCTCCCTCAATTCAAGTTGAAAAATTTCAAATTAGACACAGTTATGATAGTAATTGTAATGAAGTATTATGTAATTATCATGCAAATACTTATTTAATGGATGGTCTACTAATGTTTGCAGTAGAGGGATTTAGAATAGATACGATAATAAACATTGGGTCTTCAAACAATCTGGATGTTATGAAGAAGTGTGCAGCTGTGTTACTTAAATATATCACTGTAAAATTTCCTAGAAATGAGGTAGGCATGGAATATCAAGACAAGGTATATGAGAATTGAATAGTGTCTGAAAGAAAGGTCATTTCTGATACTGAAAACAGTAGTGTTGAAGGGGAAATTTAGTCCTTATATAAAATTTTTGGCAGCCGATCTTGAGTTTTGTCCATTATACCCTTAGAAAACATTTATTTCAAATATTATATTTTGTGAGGAGGTGAACATGTTTGAATATTTTAGGCAGAAATGGCCAGATTGAACTGAAGTGGTGTGATTTAGAGCATAAAATTACTTTTTACCATGTTTTTAAATAACATCAAGTGGTAGTGACAGTTGAAAAAGATGTGACTTGTATGGGACTGGGATGTGTAGAACTTCCAGATGTTCAAGATGGTTTTAGAAAAGGCAGAGGAACCAGCCATCAAATTGCCAACATCTGCTGGATTGTCGAAAAAGCAAGAGAGTTCCAGAAAAACATCTATTTCTGCTTCATTGACTATGCCAAAGCATTTGACTATGTGGATAACAATAAACTGTGGAAAATTCTAAGAGAGATGGGAATACCAGACCACCTGACAAGAAGCAACAGTTAGAACTGGACATGGAACAACAGACTGGTTCCAGATAGGAAAAGGAGAACGTCAAGGCTGTATATTGTCACCCTGCTTATTTAACTTATATGCAGAGTACATAATGAGAACTGCTGGACTGGAAGAAGCACAAGCTGTGATCAAGATTGCCGGGAGAAATATCAATAAACTCAGATATGCAGATGACACTACTCTTATGGCAGAAAGTGAAGAGGAACTAAAAAGCCTCTTGATGAGAATGAAAAGGGAGAGTGAAAAAGTTGGCTTAAAGCTCAACATTCAGAAAACAAAGATCATGGCAACTGGTCCCATCACTTCATGGAAAATAGATGGGGAAACAGTGTCAGACTTTACTTTTTTGGGCTCCAAAATCACTGCACATGGTGACTGCAGCCATTATATTAAAAGACACCTACTCCTTGGAAGAAAAGTTATGAGCAACCTAGATAGCATATTGAAAAACAGAGACATTACTTTGCCAACAAGGGTCCATCTGGTCAAGGCTATGGTTTTTCCAGTGGTCAAGTATGGATGTGAGTGTTGGACTGTGAAGAAGGCTGAGTGCCGAAGAATTGATGCTTTTAGACTGTGGTGTTGGAGAAGACTCTTGAAAGTCCCTTGGACTGCAAGGAGATCCAACCAGTGAACTCTGGGAGATGATGATGGACAGGGAGGCTTGTCGTGCTGTGATTCATGGGGTTGCGAAGAGTTGGACACGACTGAGAGACTGAACTGAACTGAACTGGGATGTGTAGAAGGCAGAATTTTCTCTTTTGTGAAGGTGACTTGGATATTTTGGCGAGAAAGAGGTTTTCAGGTGCACACTCATGTCTCCAAAGTCATGAAATTAGTTTGTGGTGGAGACTTCCATTAAATTCAGAACAACAGAAGAAGAGCCAATTGAAAGGGAAAGATATGGCTCCATTTTGGGTATGTTGAGTTTGTTGCTTCTCAATTTTCATGGAGCAAAGTGCATATTGCCTCAGTTATAGGAGAGATTTGTCTGTGGTTTTCTCTGTATTGACATTCTGAAACCAATGAAAGTATTGAGAATTCACAGGTTTGGAAAAGAAAATAATTATTTTGGGTGAATGGACATCTTGCACCCCACAGAAAAATACTATTTTTAGCTCATGAGACATTTAATGATTTACCGCAAACTAGATGGCTCAGACGGTAAAGTGTCTGTCTACAATGCTGGAGACTCGGGTTCAATCCCTGGGTTGGGAGAATGCCCTGGAGAAGGAAATGGCAATCCACTCTAGTACTATTGCCTAGAAAATCCCATGGACAGAAGAGCCTGGTAGGCTAGAGTCCATGGGGTCGCAAAGAGTCGGACACGACTGAGCGACTTCACTTTCACTTTCAGATCACACAGAAGAAGAAGAATATACAAACATACCTAACTATAGAATGTGTATATATGTCTGCTTGTGATCTTTGTGTATATTTGTATGTATGTGTATATATGCATATATATGTATAAAGTCAGTCATGTTTGGTATTTCTCAATAACATATTGGAAAGTTGTATTTAATAAAAATTTAAAATAGCACAAGCTACAATAGTTATAAATCTTAAAGTGTATTTTATCTGAAAAATATGTTGCCATGCTAATTTTTTTTAATTCCATAAAATGTATTTTTCATTTTTCTACCTTAATCCTATTATTTGACCATATCTCTTGAAAAACCATTTATTGAATATAGTAATAAAATTTTGAGTAAGAAATTCATCTACTTACATTTAATATAATAGATACAACTGTCTATCAATAGATTTTATTTTCTTATTTTATCTGTATTAATTTCTTTTCCATTAGTTTTTAAATATAATTCTACTTTATAATCTTTTCTTTGAAACTGGTGTATATATTTTGTGTTAGCTTTAACCTAGAAATTAAGATACATTTAAAAACGAATCACAGTGTCATTTTATCTAAT
>SJYA01002415.1:46085-97668 GCA_006410615.1 Neotragus moschatus
CAGTCACCATCTGCAGTGATTTTGGAGCCCAGAAAAATAAAGTCTGACACTGTCTCCACTGTTTCCCCATCTATTTCCCATGAAGTGATGGGACTGGATGCCATGTTCTTTGTTTTCTGAATGTTGAGCTTTAAGCCAACGTTTTCACTCTCCTCTTTCACTTTCATCAAGAGACTCTTTAGTTCCTCTTCACTTTCTTCCATAAGGGTGGTGTCATCTGCATATCTGGGTTATTGCTATTTCTCCCAGCAATCTTGATTCCAACTTGTGTTTCTTCCAGTCCAGCATTTCTCATGATGTATTCTGCATATAAGTTAAATAAGCAGGGTACTGATCCTTTTTCCTTGGCTCTTGGGCTCCCTCATGCCCATTGTCCTCTCCAGGGCTCTCATGTCCTGTGCCCATTATCTCCCCTGGGCTCCATCCCCTTCCCTGCACACTATCTCACTAGGACTGCTAACTCTACCAGGACCTGCCTACTACATATGCAGTCACCTTCTCCTCACACCATGTTTTATAAACCCACCCACCACTGCCCTTTGCTCACTTTTGCCCATGGACTTCTCTACCTATGGGAACTTTGGTTCTCATGACTCCCTGCACCCTCCTTACCAACCCAGATCCCCAAGTCCTCTATGTAGCATCTCCCTTGCCCACTTTTCCCACTTGCACTTTGATCTCTGGCATTATGTATTAGTACTTGGCCAGCATTAAACTCCCTCTCCCTTTNCCCTTTGCTCACTTTTGCCCATGGACTTCTCTACCCATGGGAACTTTGGTTCTCATGACTCCCTGCACCCTCCTTACCAACCCAGATCCCAAAGTCCTCTATGAAGTATCTCTCTTGCCCACTTTTCCCATTTGCACTTTGATCTCTCGCATTATGTGTTAGTACTTGACCAACATTAAACTCCCTCTCCCTTTTCTCTCTCTGCCATTTCTCTTCCCCTGCCCACTCTACAACCCCATGCCCCCAGTTTCACCCCATCACCCTCTTGTCCTTATTAAGGCTCCTTTTCCCTGTGGCCTATTCCTACTCCACTCTATGACACACCACACACTGTCTTTCCCCCAAATATGCCAGGTTTCCCAGAGCAGGTGTTAACATCATGTGGCAGTGTTGACATGCACTGGGCATGGTGGAGAGGTCTTACACAATGTGGTCCACTGGAGAAGGGAATGGCAAACAACTTCAATATTCTTACCTTCAGAATCCCATGAACAGTATGAAAAGGCAAAATGATAGGATATTGAAAGAGGAACTCCCCAGCTCAGTAGGTGCCCAATATGCTACTGGAGATCAGTGGAGAAATAACTCCAGAAAGAATGAAGGGATGGAGCTAAAGCAAAAACAATACCCAGCTGTGAATGTGACTGGTGATAGAAGCAAGGTCAAATGCTATAAACAGCAATATTGCACNATCTCATCCTCTGTCATCCCCTTCTCCTCCTGCCTTCAGTCTTTCCCAGCATCAGGATCTTTTCCGATGTTTTCTTCTGTCAGGGGTCTATGATGAAGATATATTTAGTCCAATAAAAGTAGATCTACAGTTTTATCTGAATGATCACTATGTGTTCATTGGAGATTATTTTTCAATTTAATTTTATTTTTATTTTTTAAATATAGGTGATGTGTTAGTTTCATGGCAAAGTTATTCTGTTATATACATTTTTCCTGTTATTTTGCATTGTCAGTTACCACAAGATATTGCATGTAATTCCCTGTGCCATATAGTAAATCCTTGTTGCTGTATAGTTTGCTAATTTCAAAGTTTTAGTTTCTCCCTCTTCCTCCTTTCTCCTTTGGTCATCACAAGTCTTCGTTGCATGTTGGTGTGTCTGTTTGTGTTTTATGTGTATAGACTCATTTACATTATATTTTAGATTCCAAATACAAGTGATATTATATAATATTTATCTTTGTCTGACTTAATTCACTTAATATGATAATCTCTAGATCCTTCCATAGTACTGCTAATTGTGTTATTTTATTTTTAAATGGCTGATTAATATTCCATTGTATATCTATACCTCATCTTCTTTATGCATTTATCAGTTGATACACATTTAGATTCCTTCCCTGTCTTGATTATTGTTAGTAGCGTTTCTATGAATACTGGGGTGCATATGTCTTTTCTAACTAGAGCTTTTACTTTTTCTGGCTCTGTTGTATCATGGAGTGATATTTCTGAATCATATGGTAGCTCTGTTTTAAAAGAACATTCATACTGGTTTCCATAATGGCTGCATCAATTACATTCTCACTAATACTATGTGAAGTTTTATTTTTTCAGTGGAGGTCATTAATGGGACATCTTTGTCAAAACACTCCCTTTTTATATGGTTAAAGTATTGAACATCAGCTCTCACGCGGTGGTATATAGGCAGTCACATTGATTTGTACATGTGTGGATTATGTCAGTGGTTCTGAGATGCAATGTTGGTTCATCACCATGAACGCAGAATCCCACTGTCGGTGCATAACAGCTATATTGCTCTTGGGGCTGGCAGTAAAAAGTCATATACCACCATCTGTGTACCCATACACTCCACTTTCATTTAGTGGTCACTTTTAACTTTGAAAAGTTAAAACCTTCAGAAAATTAAAACATATAGCAGAAAATTTCTGCAGAAAATTTAACCTTTCAGCATATGCTTCATCTGGAACCACCAAATATGACTGTTTTTTCAAACACTACTCTTTTATCATAAGTTGTTTTTCATCCGTCTGTGTTTTTGCAGTTTCATATGAAAATAATTTTCTGACATCTTGAGACTTTGCCCCTTGACCTGAACATTTGTCTCCTTATTTGTAGATCATTCTCATGCCTTACAAATAGAACCATCATAGTTAACAAGTCAACAACAGTGTTATACCATTATGGAACAGACCATCCATATACAGAATTCCCCAATGAGACAATGATATTTTTATGACTGCTTTCAGAAATCTAGGACCAGTCATGATAGAAGGATTTAGTCAATTGTCTTGATTCATTAATTTTTTAAATCTAGAACACCAGCAGATCATTTTCCCCCTTCAGTGATACACTCTTAAAGAATGCATGCTTACTGTTTTTGCACAGTGTGGCAATCAATATCTTTGTTCTCCAGACCAAGGGTAGAACCCAGAGTGCTAAATCCTGCATGCTCAGTTTTATAGAACATCCTTAAATGTAGATTTCTCTGATCCTCTGCTTCATTCTGAGACTCAGTTTTAACATTGAATAAGAACTTCTATAGCCAGATGACTATGGAAACGTCTGTTTATATAACCTTGAAGGCAGATGATGGATATTTTCTGTTATTGGCCACAAGTTTGATTACTTGTTTATGATCATGTACTAGATTTACTCCTTCTAGAAATGGATTTTCTCCTGTGTAATTGAAAAGTAATCACTTGAATGATACTGTGAAGTTTCCTGAGCAGCTGAAATATTAATATGTTGACCAACAGTAGCATCCACTGTTGATATTTCATCTGAATCAACCATCAAATGATGGTTTTAACATTCTTCTATGACTTGTGTGCATGTGACGTGCTCAGTCATGTCCAGCTCTTTGTGATGCCATGGACTGTAGCCTACCAGGCTCCTGTATCCACAGGATTCTCCAGGCAAGAATACTGGAGTGGGTTGCCATGCCCTCCTCCAGGGGCTCTTCCCAACCCAGGGATCGAACCTGTGTCCCCTGCACTTCCTGCATTGCAGGCGGATTCTTTGTCCACTGAGCCACCTGGAAAGCCCCTTCTCACATGTGTATAATTGTCATTCCTCTGTAATGAAGAGTGTTTCCTTGTGTCTAATGACAGTGGACTCAAGATTTCGGTTTCATTTGCAGTAGTGTAATATTATTGTGAGTTTTTATTTTGATGCTCAAAATATCCCATATTTGCCCAAAGGGAAATTCTTTAGCCTGGATATGGCTGATTCATGTTGAAGTTTGACAGAAAACAGAAGAATTCTGTAAAGCAATTATCCTTCAATAAAAAATGAATTAAAAAAAGACTACTGTTAAGTGTTGTTCTCCCCAAATTTTAGCTGCTCTCCTGTATATTCCAGTGAAGAGTGTTGAAAGGCATATTATATGAGCAGAATTTTTACCCCTGGGTTGAAATTAAAGAAAGCTGAACGCCTAAGAATTGGTGCTTTTGAACTGTGGTGTTGGAGAAGACTCTTGAGAGTCCCTTGGACAGCAAGGAGATCACATCAGTCAACCCTAAAGGAAATCAGTCCTGAATATTCATTAGAAGGACTGATGCTGAAGCTGAAGCTCCAATACTTTGGCCACTTGATACAAAGAACTGACTCATTGGAAAAGACCCTGGTGCCAGGAAGGATTGAGGCAGTAGGAGAAGGGGACGACAGAGGATAAGATGGTTGGATGGTATCACCGACCTGATGGACATGAGTTTGAGCAAGCTCTGAGAGCTGGTGATGGAGAGGGAAACCTGGCGCGCTGCAGTCCATGGAGTCGCGAAGAGTAAGACAACTGAGTGACTGAACTGACTGAAATTAGAAACTATAGGAAATGCGAACAGAGTTTTTGAAGAGATATCTGCAATCTCGTGTTTACTATAGCATAGATAATGGAAACAAATTGTTCATGAAAGAATGATAAAAATATATACAAGCAGGACCACACATACAAATAATGCAGTACTATTCAGTTATGAGAAGGAAGGTTACCCTGTCATTCGAGATAAGGGTGAATCTTGAGGATGTTACACTAAGTGAGATTATTCAGACAGAGAAAGACAAAGAGGGTATGATAGCATTTGTACACGTAATCTAAAGAAGCCAGACTCATAAAAACAGAGGAAAATGGTGGCTACCAGAGGTAGGGAGGTGAAGGAGTAGGAAAGTTGTCTAAACTACTTGAAACTAGTAGACAACTAGGTCCTGGAGATCCAACACAGTACAGTGAATACAGGTTCACTGGATTCACTGTTTTATATATATATATATATATATATATATATATATATATGTTGTTTATGTTTATATGTGTACACTATTATATGCAGCCAATATAATTGTTCTATCGACATAAAAGTAGTCAAGATTATTTGATCTAGCAGAAACACTATCATTCCAATGGTGATTATATTACAATATATAAAAGCATAAAGTGAAATGTTGTGTAGCTTAACTTTACACAATGTCATATGTCAAATATAGTTCACTAAGAAAAGGAACCAACCATACATGAGTATTGTGATTTGATTACAAATGAAAGAATAGATGGAAGGCAGAATCAGTTAGAGGCCTCCAGTCTCCCACTGCCACCAACATCACTCTTAGATCTGGACCTGTCCGTGTTCTCATTCTGCCTCTCTTCCCTTGCCACATTCTTCATCTCCACCCTGTGATATTTAGATCTCCACTAAAAGGCCAGCTGATCTCTGACCTCCATCCTACTCCTTTAGGTTTCAGTATTGCACTCTCCACCACTATCTTGGGACCTTTTTGAAGTCCATCTCTCTGGGACCATTATTCTAGGGACGTCATTCTAATCCTCCTCAGCTGTCCTCAGCCCTGCAATGTCTATCGTCTGTGCTTTCCTTCCTCTGGCCAACCATCTGCCCCAAATTCAGAGATCTCATCACATGCTCTATGCCTTCTGTACCCCTTCACTTTCATCTGCCCTGAACCTCAACTCTCCCCAGCATCTCCATGGACCCACACACTGCATCCATGATCCTTAGCCCTGTAGTCCCCACCCTTTGTCCTGGGCTCTTGGGCTCCCCCATGCCCACTGTTCTCTCCATGTCTCTCATGTCCTATACCCATTATTTCCTCCAGGCTCCATCCCCATCTCACACACTATCTCACTAGGACTGTTATCTCTACCAGGACCTGCCTACTCCATGTGGCGTCATCTTCTCCCCACACTGTTTTGTACACCCACCCACCACTGACCTTTGCTCACTTTCACCCAGTAACTTCTCATCCCCATGGAACTTTTGTTCCTGTGACATATCTCTCCAGGTCCCAAAGTTCTCCATATCATAACTTCTTGCCCACTTTGCTCACTTGTATTTTCATCCCCAGCCTTGTACTTGAATGTACTTGAACATTAAACTTCCTGTGCCTTCTCTCTCTTCCTTCTCTCTTCCGGTGCCCTCTCTACAACCCCATGTCCCCAAGTTCACTCCACCACCATCTTATCCTTATGGCTCCTTTTCCCTCTTACTCATTCCTACTCTACTCTATCACACATCATACAGTCTCTCTCCTAAACATGCGAAGTTTCTCAGAGTGTGTGTTAACATCAGATGGCAGTATTTACCATACATTTGAGGTGCTGTGCATTTTAGTAAACACTATCCTTGGGATTTTTGCAGGGTTGAAGGCCTGGAGAGTGTGGGAAGGCTCCTGCTTTCAGGCATCCAGAAGTCTAGACAGAAAGCTGTTCTTTTTGGAAAGATCATGTCATAAGACACACACAGAATATGGTGACTGATTTTTATGAAAGAATGGAAAAGACCCTGATGTTGGGAAAGACTGAAGGCAGGAGAAGGGGATGATAGAGGATGAGATGGTTATATGGCATCACTGACTCAATGGACATGAGTTTGAGCAAACTCTGGGAGTTGGTGATGGATAGGGAAGCCTGGCGTGCTTGGGGTCGTAAAGAGTCGGACATAACTGAGCTACTGAACTGCACTGATACTTCTGAGTTTCTGTGCATGTGTGCATTTTTGAGTATTTATATATGAGAATTTTTATGTGTTCAGAGTGTGCACTGATGCTCTTAACTGTGTGGTTGACATTGTATGGACATGTAATTGTGTATGTCCATGAATATGTGAATGTGTGTNCCTTCTCTCTCTTCCTTCTCTCTTCCGGTGCCCTCTCTACAACCACATGTCCCCAAGTTCACTCCACCACCATCTTATCCTTATGGCTCCTTTTCCCTCTTACTCATTCCTACTCTACTCTATCACACATCATACAGTCTCTCTCCTAAACGTGCCAAGTTTCTCAGAGTGTGTGTTAACATCAGATGGCAGTATTTACCATACATTTGAGGTACTGTGTATTTTAGTAAACACTATCCTTGGGATTTTTGCAGGGTTGAAGGCCTGGAGAGTGTGGGAAGGCTCCTGCTTTCAGGCATCCAGAAGTCTAGACAGAAAGCTGTTCTTTTTGGAAAGATCATGTCATAAGACACACACAGAATATGGTGACTGATTTTTATGAAAGAATGGAAAAGACCCTGATGTTGGGAAAGACTGAAGGCAGGAGAAGGGGATGATAGAGGATGAGATGGTTATATGGCATCACTGACTCAATGGACATGAATTTGAGCAAACTCTGGGAGTTGGTGATGGATAGGGAAGCCTGGCGTGCTTGGGGTCGTAAAGAGTCGGACATAACTGAGCTACTGAACTGCACTGATACTTCTGAGTTTCTGTGCATGTGTGCATTTTTGAGTATTTATATATGAGAATTTTTATGTGTTCAGAGTGTGCACTGATGCTCTTAACTGTGTGGTTGACATTGTATGGACATGTAATTGTGTATGTCCATGAATATGTGAATGTGTGTGACTATGTGTTTGTGTATGTCAGTATACATGCATGCTTGTTTGCATCTGTGTGTAAGCATATTGGTGTGTGTGTAGGATGGGTTGTCCACTATCTATTATGGCTTGAGCAACTGATTTGACATTACAGAATTATTGCATAGTGAACCTAGTTCAAAGAGTAGATTTGTGTGCCAGGAAACCTTAATAATTGAATTTAACTATTACATATAATGTGTATATATATTCCTTAAAGAGCAAATGTGGTTACTCAAAATTTTGCACAAAACGAAGTGTGGAGGCCTCTGTTGACCTTGTTGGTCTGTTTCGGAGGGGAAGGCCATGTCTCATGAGTTATGAGATCTTATTTCCCTGACAGGGCTCAAACTTGGGCCTCAATAGTGGAAGCACCAAGTCCTAAATAAACACTGGACCAGCAGGGAATTCCCATTTGTTGGTCTTGAATTGAGTGAGTAACACTGGCTTATCTGACAGTTACAGGAATAGTAGAATCTCCCTTTTAAACTGTCTATTCCTGGTTCTTTTATTTTTTAGGGACTTTTTAGAACCTTCTCTTTTCTGTCAATATCAGGCTTCTTCTGCTTCCTATCACTTAGTCACCATCACTTCCTATCTGCTGAGTCACTCAGTCATGTCTGACTTTTTGCTACCTCATGGACTGTAGCCCACCAGGCTCTTCTGTCCATGGGGATTCTCCAGGCAAGAATACTACAGTGGATTGCCATGTCCTCCTCCAGGGGATCTTCCCAACCCAGGGATTGAACCCAGGTCTCCCATGTTGCAGTTTGATTCTTTATCATCTGAGCCACCAGGGAAGCCCAGGAATACTGGAGTGGGTAGCCTATCCTTTCTCCAAGTGATCTTCCCAACTCAGGAATCAAACCTGGGTCTCCTGCACTGCGGGCAGATTCTTTACCAGCTAAGCTACCAGGGAAGCCCACCTATCACTCTAGTTAGGATCAATATCAGTAAAGTCTAGTTTCCTAATAGTTTACTTATTTATTGATATTGAATTTTACAAATGGGCACACTGATATCTAATGTGGATTATTGACACCACATACTTCTTGTTACTTTTATCTGTTTTGAAAACCTCAGATATTTGGACAAATTCCACTTCTTTGCTCTTAACTTAATTGATGATCCAGATCAGTATATGCAATGGGAGCAAGTTTTCAGTGAGGCAGAACCTCCATGGAGACTCATCCTTGCAGCCAGTCCCTTATATGTCAATTTTAGCTTCTTCCTGCTCCCTCCATGTAAGCCTTGTCTGCCTCCTGAGATCATGGAAAAATGAGCCTCAGTCACAAAAACTCCAATAGTGCCTTATGACATATTATCTGGAAACTTATAATTACTCTTGACAATTAGTAGCTGGGAAACTGTTTTCAAAAATAATCCCAGTTCCCAAATCTATTCTTCCCAGCTCTGCTACAGGTGACATGATAATTGCAGTTCTGAGGGGAGGTGAGGTCACAGAATCACAAACTTATATCTTAGGGTTGAGCTACCCCTCCTGCACACAAACTGATTGCTTTGACCTTCACACTGAGCCCACCATCCAGGCAGCAGGAAAAAGAAATTGGATTTTTTTCAGTATTCATCAGGGAGGTAAAATCTATCAAGGAAGGATTTGTATCAGGAATCTGGTAAGTGGACATACTGGACAAAGGGAATTTCCCATGTGTGAACTTGTTTCAGCACCATAGTCCTGCAGGAGGGCAGGATAAATCCTGAATCTGGACTGAGACAGAAAAAGAAGATGGAGTCCTTGACCTTTCACCAATCCCTGATGCTCCTAATGTGATGTGTGTAATCCTGACTGATCGTGATTCTTGTGGTTTATTGCAGTGAATAATGAAATCTAACATTTTGTGTTCTTATGAACAAGTAAGTCTGGTGTTCAGTTTAATTTATAAGAATCATGGACATAATTTTTAGGATTAGAAATGAAGCCATAATACTTCATACTTGTAAGAAAGAGTAAGACGATTCTATAGGAATCATCTGATCCGGTGCAGAAATACTGTGTCTTGTAGAGGTTGCTGCAATAGAATGGGTGTATGAAGTACTTAGTACATTTAATAACTGCATCTCTATTGAATATGGAGAGGCTCTTCCCACTTAGGAAAGCAGAATTAAAGAAAAATAGAACTTTATACATTTCAGATACCATTTTTAGGCTCAAATGTATCTTGTGATATTTCTATTGCTTTTACGTGTTAAAATATCCATTCAGAAGACATGTGCCTTTTTTACAATATACAATTTGCTTGCCTTAACATTTGATTTTGCACGTGTCTTGTATTTTCATATCTTTCACAAATCTTTCCTTACTGCTAATACTTTATTGGACTCCAGTATTAATAAATTGATATATACATATATGAACTGAAAGTGCAAGTTGCTCAGTCGTGTCCGACTCTTTGCAACCTCACAAACTATACAGTCCATGGAATTCTCTAGGCCAGGATACTGCAGTGGGTAGCCTTTCCCTTCTCCAGGGGATCTTTCCAATCCAGGAATCAAACCCAGGTCTCCCACATTGCAGGCGGGTTCTTTACCAGCTGAGCCACAAGGGAAGCTCAAGAATACTACAGTGGGTAGCCTGTTCCTTCTCCAGCAGATCTTCCCAACCCAGGAATTGAACTGGGGTCTCCTGCATTTCAGGCATATTCTTTACCTACTGAGCTGTCAGGGAAGCCCCATAAGAACTGAAATTAGTACTANCAGGCGGGTTCTTTACCAGCTGAGCCACAAGGGAAGCTCAAGAATACTACAGTGGGTAGCCTGTCCCTTCTCCAGCAGATCTTCCCAACCCAGGAATTGAACTGGGGTCTCCTGCATTTCAGGCATATTCTTTACCTACTGAGCTGTCAGGGAAGCCCCATAAGAACTGAAATTAGTACTAATTTTGTTTCTACCATGCAGTATTAATCAGGCAGCAGTGTTTCCTGTCCCATTTTCCCCATGATTGGTGCCATTGTGCTTTTGTACTCATGTGAGAATAAATGAGTCTTTCTGTTGCCATCTTAATATTGAGTCACTCTTGTATTCATTAAATCCACCTTGTCATGGGGCAGGTACCTGCAGTTTTATAGTAAGGCAGTACATTTCCCACTAAATCAAATTCACAAGGGAGTGCTTTTCCTTTTCGCCCTCCTCCCAAGGACACAGCTTTTAAAAATATGGTGTTAATGAGATATTTGAGGCCTGCTAGCTAACGTGACTGGCACAGGCAATGGCACCCTACTCCAGTACTCTTGCTTGGAAAATCCCATGGATGGAGCAGCCTGGTAGGCTGCAGTCCATGGGGTCACTTAGAGTTGGACATGATTCAGTGACTTCACTTTCACTCTTCACTTTCATGCATTGGAGAAGGAAATGGCAACCCGATCCAGTGTTCTTGCCTGGAGAATCCCAGGGATGGCGGAGCCTGGTGGACTGCCGTCTATGAGGTCGCACAGAGTGGGACACGACTGAAGCAACTTAGCAGCAGCAGCAGCAGAACATCTACATTTAATTAAGATTCCTTTTTTTATTCAAAATTTGTTCTTGCCCAAAGAATGACTCTTAAATTTTAAAATAAAGTTCTACAAATCTAAACTGAAATGACAGGGTTCAAAACCAAAACTAAATCTAGACCTGGTTTATTGAAGAACACAGGCAACTAGGATTTGAGTACATCTGGATTAAATGCACTACTGTTATCAGACAATCCAGGGTCAAATCAAAGTAATCATCTGCCCCCAACCAGTGACTGAATTTAGACCTAACACTTAACTTCTTTGTGTTGGTGTTTGCCTCATCTTTATAAGGAAGATAATACTGTCTGCCTCATAAATTTGTGAGGAATAGGGAGGCTATCGCATGTGTGTCTTCCATTGCACTGATTCATATGCTACAAGTGTTCTTTAATGATTATATATTCAACTGTTGGAAGCGCTGATATGACATGAAAACAAATTCTATCAAAATAGGAAGTATTGGTACGTGGAGAACGTTGGATTTCCATTGACCTGCTACCTGTGGTCCACAACTCATATTCCCATTCAGGACCCTCTAGCTCAGAAGACAACCATCAGTTACTCAGACCTGACAGCATGGCTGCAGGTGATTTGGCAGCAGGATTCATCTTATTATCACAGACAGTAGTTGGAATGCTGGGGAATTTCTCTCTTCTTTACCATTATCTCTTCCTGTATTGCACTGGATATAGGCTGAGGACGGTCAATTTGATTGTGAAGAACCTGATTGTAGGTAACATCTTGGTTCTGTTCTCTGCTGGATTCCACAGTACAATGACAAATTTTGGGTGGAATCATCTCAACAGTGGATCTGCATGCAGATTTTTTGCATATGTTCGTGGAGTGGGCAGGGGAACATCCATTGGCATCACCTGCATCTTGAGTGTCTTCCAGGCCATCACGATCAGTCCCAGGAACTCCAGGTGGGCAAAGCTTAAAGTGCAAGCTCTCAAGTTCGTTGTCCCTTCAATTTTCCTGTGCTGGATCTTGAACCTGCTGGTAAATCTAAATTATCCTATTTTTGTGACTCGAATAATGAACAATGAAAGCATCACTAATAGAAAAAGTTTCAGACATTGTACTGCTATTCATCATGATCGTTCTGGAGACATATTTATAGCAATGATGTTCTTCCCTGTTGTGTTGTGCTTTCTGCTCATGATTTGGACCAGTGGCTCCACAGTTTTCATCCTTTACAGGCACAAGCAGAGGGTCCAAAACTTTCATAGAATCAGTGTCTCCTCCATATCCTCTGCTGAGTCCAGAGCCACCAAAACCATTCTTCTCCTGGTGAGCATCTTTGTTATTTTTAACACTCTTTCCTCCATCTCTTATATTGTTCTGGGTCTTTTGAACAATCCTAGTTTGTTCATTTCAACCATATCTTCAATAATCACTTCATATTTCCCAACTGTCAGTCCCTTTCTGCTCATGAGTCGTGACTCCACAATATCCAGGCTCTGCTTTGCTGGGAAGAGGAATACAAATGTCCCTACCCTTATGAGAAAGATGTAAATGGTATGTATTTGGCTTTTATTCATTTGGCTTCTTTGGTGCTTCCCTCAGAGTCCTAGGTCAAATTGTGAGTGGTTTACCAGAGGATGTTAAACAGGAGTGGTGAGCATCTTTTTCAAAGTAAACAATGTTATGAGAGTATTGGTAAAGAAGTATTACATAATTATTTTCTCAATACTTCTGTAATGGGTGTATTGCTAGTGCTTGCATTTAAGAGTTCAGAATTTATGCAATAATAAACACCAGGTCCACAAACACTGTCATTGTTATGAAGTATACGACTGTGTAACTTAAATGGATCACTGTAAATTTCCTAGAAATGGAGTAGGCATGGAATATTAGGAAATGGGTGAAAATGGAAGAGAATGTGGCAGGTCATTGCTAAAACTGAAGGCAGTGGTGCTGGGGGGGAAATTCAGTCCTTCCACAAGGCTTTTGGGAGCTACTCATGATTTTTGTCCATTATGTTCTTAGAATGAAGACAGTCATTTACATGAAATATGATGTTTTGTGGGGAGATGAGCATGTTTCAACATTTTCATGTAGGAACATCCCAACTGACCTGAAGAAGGGCAAAGTAGAAGATGAAAATACATTTTACCATAGTTTTGAGCAACATCAGGTCATTGTGAAAATGGAAAAAGATATGAATTGCATGGGAGTGGGATCTGTAGAAGACAGAATTTTCATTCTTTTGTGAAAATGACTTGAACATACTGGGAAGGAAGAGGCTTGAAGGAGCATGCTCATATCTTCAAATCTATGAAATTAGTTTGCAGTGAAAAGATTCATTAAGTTTGGAGCACTACAGGAAGAGCCATTTAAAAAAGAAAGACATGAATCTATTCTATGTATATAGAGTTTGTGGTTCCTTGATTTTCAAGGGCAAGTTGAGCATTGCCTTGGTTTTGGTAAAGATTTTTCTATAGTTGTCTTTGTATTGACAACCTGAACCCAATAAAAGTATTGAGAATTCAACCACTTGAAAATCAAAATAATTATTTTGACCCAATGGATATACAGACTGAATCTCACTTCATTATCAATCACAAACTGGATCACAAAGCAAGAAGAAGAAAATACAGACATGGCCATACCTACAAGTATCTCTCTCTCTCTCTCTTTGAGTTGCATAAAGTGTATTTGTCATTTTTGTATTTTAATCCTATTATTTGGCCATTATCTCTTGGAAAAGCAGCTGATGAATGTAGTAACAAAATTGTGAGTACTTTACTTAAATTTAGTATAATTGATACTTTTGTGTATCAATAGTTTATTTTATTTTATCTCTGTTAACTTTGTTTCAATGAATTTTCAAATATAATTCTACCTTATAACTTTGATCTTTTCTTTGAAAGATGTATTTTCAGTATGTGTTAGCTTTTACTGAGAAATTTAGCATAAATTTAAAAGCAAAGATATATGTATATGTATAGATGATTCACTTTGCTCTAACTTGAAACTAACACAACATTGTAAATCAACTTGTTGTTATTGTTCAGCCACTCAGTCATGTCCTACTCTTTGTGGCCCCATGGACTGCAGCATGCTAGGCTTCCATGTCCTTCACTATCTCCTGGAGCCTACTCAAACTCATGTCCATAGAGTCAGTGATGCCATCCAACCATCTCATCCTCTGTCATCCCGTCCTCCTCCTGCCTTCTATCTTTCCCAGCTTGAGGGTCTTTTCTAATGAGTGGCCCTTCGCATCAGGTGGTCAAATTACTGGAGCTTCAGCATCAGTCCTTCCAATGAATACTCAGGATTGATTCCTTTAGGGTTGACTGGTTTGGTTTCTTTGCAGTCCAAGGGACTCTCAAGAGTCTTCTCCAACACCACAGTTCAAAAGCATCACTTCTTTCACGCTCAGCCTTTTTTATGGTACAACTCTCACATCCATACATGACTACTTGAGAAACCATAGCTTTTACTAGACAGACCTTTGTGGGCAAAGTCATTGCTTTTAATACACTGTCTAGGTTTGTCATAGTTTTTCTTCCATGGAGAAAGTGTCTTTTCATTGAATAGTTACAGTCACTGTCCGCAGTGATTTTGGAGCCCAAGAAAATAAAATCTGTCACTGTTTTCATTATTTCCTTATTTATTTGCCATGAAGTGATGGGACTGGATGCCATGATCTTCGTTTTTTGAATGTTGAGTTTTAAGCCAGGTTTTTCACTATCCTCCTTCACCTACATTAAGAGACTCTTCAGTTCTTCTTTGGTTTCTGCCATAAAGGTGGTGTCATCTGCAAAGCTGAGGTTATTGATATTTCTCCTGGCAATCTTGATTCCAGCTTCATCCAGCTCATCATTTTGCATGAAGTACTCTGCATAAAAGTTAAATANTCACTATCCTCCTTCACCTACATTAAGAGACTCTTCAGTTCTTCTTTGGTTTCTGCCATAAAGGTGGTGTCATCTGCAAAGCTGAGGTTATTGATATTTCTCCTGGCAATCTTGATTCCAGCTTCATCCAGCTCATCATTTTGCATGAAGTACTCTGCATAAAAGTTAAATAATCAGGGTGAAAACATACAGCCTTGATGTACTCCTTTCCCAATTTGGACCAGTCAATTTTTCCATGTCCAGTTCTAACTGTTACTTCTTGACCTGCATATACTTGTAAATCAACTATACTCTAGTAAAAATTTAAAGAGTGGAATAAGAAGTAAGAAATGACATTCAGTGTCATTTTATCTAATGCTGTAAGGACACTGAAATAATAATCTTCATTGTACCTCATTTTTTTCCCCCAAAAGGTCATCATAGTTATTGTATTTTTAAACTGCTCCTTTGAACTTTGCACTGCATGTTACTTTTCTCCCCTTATATCACATTCCATGTATTTCCCTGACCAGAAATCAAACCCATGCCCCTTCTGCAGTGGCAGCACCAAGTCTTAACCACTAAACCCCCAGGAGAGTCCTGCATGTTACTTTTGAATTATTGTTGTTTCTTTTAAATATATAGTCAGGTGTGGAATTGCTGGATCATATACTAGTTCAATTTGAGTGTTTCTGAGAAATTTCCATAGTGTTTACCTTAGCGGCTGCACTAAATTTACATTCATGTTAACAATGTAAAAGGGTTTTCTTTTCTGTACAAACTGGCTGACATTTCTGTTTGTCAGTTTTCTTGATGCTAGCCATTTTGACAGGTATGAGGTGATACCTCATTGTTTTGATTTGCATTTTTTGTTTCCCTTTTATTTATTTTTGGCTGAGCTGGGTCTTCGTTGCTGCACTGGCTTTTCTCTACTTTTGAGGAGCAGGGATTACTCTTTGTTGCAGTGCACAGGCTTCTCACTGTGATGGTTTCTATTGCTGCTTAGCAGCGGTTCTGGAGCACGAGGGCTTCAGTAATTGTGGGTTGCAGGATCTAGAGCACAGGCTCAGTAGTTGTGGCCCGTGGGCTTCGTTGCCCCGTGGCATGTGAGATCTTTTCGAACCAGGGATAAACCTCTGTCTCCTGCTTTGGCAGGCAGATTCCAACCTCGGAACCACCAAGGAAGTCCCTGATTTGCATTTTTGATGATGAGCAGTGTTGCATACCTTTTCATGGGCTTGTTATCCATTTGTATGTCTTCTTTAGGAAAATATTCAGGTCTTTCATTGATTTTTATTTGGAGTTTTTGGTTTTGATAGTGATTTTCCTTTTAATTAGTTAATTAATTTTAATTGGAGGCTAATTACTTTACAATATTGTAGTGGTTTTGCCATACACTGACATGAATCAGCCATGGGTGTGCCTGTATCCCCCAACCTGAATACCCCCCCCCACCACCAGCTCCCTCCCCATCCCATCCCTCAATGTCATCCNAAAGGTCCATCTAGTCAAGGCTATGGTTTTTCCTGTGGTCATGTATGGATGTGAAAGTTGGACTGTAAAGAAAGCTGAGCGCTGAAGAATTGATGGTTTTGAACTGTGGTCCTGGGGTCCAGCCCCAGTGGATCCAGGGAATTTGAAGCAGGAATGGAGTTGGTGATTAAAGAGAGATTAATTAGAGATTTAAAGAGAGATTATAGAAGAATAATGTAGTGAAAAAAATAGAGGAGAGAAGAGGCTGTATTCCTTGGTTTACACAAAAAGCTAATAAAGTCTTGAGACAAGAGACTTGCTCTGTTCATGTAGGCCACAGTCGCCCGCTTGAATAGCAGAGAGTGCCCTGCCTTGGACTCCCTCTCGCATGGGTCTTAGAAGCCCAGACAGAAAAGTGAATGCAGAGAGCCTCTGAGTTCTAAGGGATCAGACTGAAAAAGAGAGGGATGGAGAGGGAGAAAGAGAGAGAGGAAGAATTGACATGTGGGAGGCCAAGGTTGTGCAAAAACCCCATAACTTTATTTTCAAAAGGTGCTTATATACCCTAAATTTTACATAATGGAAGATGCAGAGTCATGCAGGGGCACCAGTCCTGACCCTTATTGATATCAGGCTTTCTTTCTGCATATCTTTCCGTATACAAAAGGTCTCAAGTGATTTACGTTATCTTCTGGCCAAGAGCCTTGTTAACATTTTATGGCTCTTTTCCTTAATGAATGTTAATCAAAAAACTCATTCTCCCTTGAAGAGTTTTTCTTTAATCTGCATCACCCTCAAAGTACTAGATAAAGTTACACTCTTATAGAACAAAGGTGCAGTGGGTTACAATAAAGAAAGTACTTAACTCAAAGATCTAATGTTGCTACTTGTATTTTCTATATTAATTAATGCACTCCCAGGTACACAACAAATAAAGGATATGAAAACCTGGCAGCAAGTATTGGCTCAACAATGAAACCTTTAACCAGTTCTATTCTAAAGATTTTTAACTCCTCAAAAGGCTCTACATTCCTAGAATTTTTTAAGCTTCCTGTGCCTCTCAAGGTTGGGAGGCTGTAAACAATCATATGCATAGTTGTAAAAAGTCCAGATAAACCTGTTAGGCAAGTTAGAAAGCTACAAGAGGGATCTGAATTGAAACACTCCAATTACACCCAGGAGACTTATTAACTAGAGCTCTAAGTTAATTTTCTTTAGAGAAAGGTGGTCGAGGATAGCCCCCCGTTAATGTCAGAGGTGTTGGTGAGAGACATGAAATAATAGACAGATTCTGGTTTTGGGGTAGATGCTCAGGCAGAGGACCCCTGGAGATCTGATCCGCCTTGCCCTGGCAGGCTTTGCCGCATGACCTTGTCATGGGTGGGATCTCCCGTGCTGGTTCCCGGCACTGTGGTGTTGGAGAAGACTCTTCAGAGTCCCTTGGACTGCAAGGAGATCCAACCAGTCCATTCTAAAGGAGATCAGCCCTGGGTGTTCTTTGGAAGGAATGATGCTAAAGCTGAAACTCCAGTACTTTGGCCACCTCATGTGAAGAGTTGACTCATTGGAAAAGACTCTGATGCTGGGAGGGATTAGGGGCAGAAGTAAAAGGGAATGACAGAGGACGAGATGGCTAGATGGCATCACTGACTTTACAGACATGAGTTTGAGTGAACTCCGGGAGTTGCTGATGGACAGGAAGGCTGGAGTGCTGTGATTCATGGGGTTGCAAAGAGTCAGACATGAATGAATGACTGAACTGAACTGAACTGGGGTGTTTTGCCTTGGGTTTATCCTATGTGGGACTCTCTGGGTTTCTTGGACTTGGGTGGCTATTTCCATCCCGATTTTAGGGAAGTTTTCAACTATTCTCTCCTCAAATATTTTCTCATGGCCTTCTTTTTGTCTTCTTCTTCTGAGACTCCTATGATTCAAATGTTGGGGCTTTTGACATTTTCCCAGTGGTCTCTGAGGTTGTCCTCATTTCTTTTAATTCTTTCTTGGTTTTTCTTCTCAGCACGCAAATGATCTCTTGATGAATTTGTGGGAGAGAAAGTGGTCTCCCCGTCCAAATCCTCTGCCATATTGAATTTTTTTAGTTTTTCATATCCTTTAGAGGTTAACCCCTTATCAGTCATATCATTTGCAAGTATTTTCTCCAGTCTGTAAGTTGTCTTTCCATTTTGTCTGTGTTTGCCTTTGTTGTGAAATGGCCTTTGGGTTTAATTAGGTGTCTTATTAGTTTATCATTGTTTTTGTTTTTTTCTCCTTAGGAGACAGATCCCCCAAAAAAGTAAATGTAATTAATGTCAGAGAGTATTCTTCCTATGTTGTCTTCAGGTGGGGTTTTTTTTTTTTTTCATTACTATCCATTTTCTTTGCCCACAAAAATATAAGTTGTACAAGGGTAGGAAACGTGTGCCTTCTTCATGGAGTTCTGTCCACTGCCAGCAGATCAAGTGCTTGATACAGCAGGTAAAATATGTCCAATATATTTTATGAAAGGAACGGATTAATTTTTCCAATGCTTGTTGAGGTGTTACCTACCTTCTTTGTGTCACTGTAATGTACTTTCTTTTTCACTTGCTGTCTCCATTTTGCAAATCATCTTTGTAACTATCAGTCTGTTTTGTTGTGTTATTTTCCTATCACTGTTTTAGTGACTTGTGTTCATTCCAAACAATCCTGACAGCAGATATGAGTTGGTTTTCTCCGCTCTACAAAGAAATTGTTCAACTCTCTGGACCCCTGCTCTGTTTCCTATAACTCACTTCAACTATGTCACTAACTACCTAGTTCAGACTCTACAAGACTCTCCTCAGTTCAGCTGCACATCCCAATATTGGGAGCCCAGGATACCTATACTTCTGTCTGACTTGACTATAATATCAGGTATCCCATACTCAGCTGTCCTCCAGTTCAAGATGAAGAATTGGCTGGAATATTCACAAAACTATGGGGAACCTTTTAACTTACTACCACAGTTTATTATAAAGGATAAAGAGGAATGGACAAATGAACAAGTATATTGGGTGAGTTCTGGAAGGAGCTCAAGCACAGGAGCTTTTGTCCCCATAGAGTTGGGTATCACCACCCTCCCTGCAGGTGGATGTGTTGTCCAACTCTGAAGCTCTCTGTGCCCGTTTTCAAGGGATTTTTATGGAGGTTTCATCATTGATTAAATCTTGGTAATTGACGAGTAAGCCTAACCTCAAGCCCCTCTTCTCTGTCTGGATCTTGTGGTGGGGTGGTAATCCTGAGACTTCCAACTGAATCATTGGTTCATCTGGCAGCCAGTTTCCCATCTTAGAGCTCTCTATGGGCCCACCAAGATCACCTCATTAACACGAACTCAGATCTAACTGACAAAACATGGTCCACTGGAAGAGGGAATGGAAAACCACTCCAATAGACTTGCTTCCATAACCCCATAAACAGTATGAAAAGGCAAAAAGATATGACACAAGAAGATGAGTCCTCAAGGTTAGAAAGTGTCCAATATGCTGCTGGGGAAGACTGCAGAAATAGTTCCAGAAAGAATGAAACAGTTGGCCCAAAGAGGAAATGATGCATTATGGATGTGTCTGGTGGTGACAGTAAAGTCCAATGCTATAAAAACATTATTGCATAGGTACCTGGAATGTTAGGTCCATAAATCAAGGTAAATTGGACGTGATCAAGCAGGAGATGTCAACAGTGAACACAGACATCTTAAGAATCAGTGAACAAAAATGGATGGCAATGGGTGAATTTAATTTATATGACCTTATATCTTCCTGTGGCAAGAATCCCTTAAAAGAAATGGAGTAGTCCTCATCATCAACAAGAGTCTGAAATGTATTACTTGGGTACAGTCTCAAAAATGACAGAATGATTTTGGTTCATTTACTGGCAAATTATTCAACTTCATAGTCATAAAAGCCTGTGCCACAACCAGGAATGCCAAAGAAGCTGAAGTCAAACAGTTCTATGGAGACCTATGAAACCTTCTAGAACTAACATCCCCGAAAGATATTATTTTCATCAAAGAGGATTAGAGTTTAAAAGTATAAAATCAAGATATACTTGGAATAACAGGCAGGTTTGGCCTTGAGTACAAAGTGAAGCAGGGCAAAGGCTAACGAGAGTTTTGTCAAGAGACCTTTGCTATGACCTTTGTCAAAACACTGGTCATAGCAAACACCCTCTTCCAGCAACAAAAGAGACAACTCTTCACATGGACATCCTCAGAAGGTCAGTACAGAAATCAAGTTGATTATATTCTTTGCTATTAAAGAGGTAGAGGCTTTATACAGTCAGCAAAAACAAGATCTAGAGCAGGCTGTGGCTCACATCACGAGCTCCTTATTGCAAGATTCAGGTTTAAATAGAAGAAAGTAGGGAAAACCACTGGGCCATTGAGACATGACCTGAATCAAATCCCTTATGATTATATAGTGGAGGTAATGAACAGTTTCAAGGGATTAGATCTGGTAGAGAGAGTGCCTGAAGGACTATGAGCTGAAGTTTGTACAGGAGGCAGTGACCAAAACCATCCCCAATAAAAAGAAATGCAGGAAGATAAAGTGGTTGTCTGAGGAGGCATTACAAATAGCTGATATAAGAAGAGAAGCAAAAGGCAAGGGAGAATAGCAATGAAACGTGTACATTAGCATATATAAAATAGATGACCGGTGCAAATTCAATGCATGAAGCAGGGCACCCGAAGCCAGTGCTCAGGGACAACCCAGAGGGTGGGGAAGATGAGAGGAGGGTTCTGGATGGAGTGGGGACACATGTATCCCTGTGGCCAATTCATGTTGATGTATGGCAAAAAAAATCACAATGTTGTAAAGTAATTATCCTCCAATTAAAATAAATAAAGCTTTGAAAAGGCTAGGGAGAAAGGGAAAGATCAACCCAACTGAATGCAGAGTTTCAGAGGATAGCAATGAGATATAAGAAAGACTTTCAAAGTGAACAATGCAAAGAAATAGAGAAAAACAATATAATGGGAAAGACTAGAGATATCCTTAAGAAAGTTGCAGATATCAAGGGAATATTTATGCAAGGATGAGCATGATAAAAGACACAAATGGAAAGGACCTAAGAGAAGCAGAAGATATTAGGAAGAAGTGGCAAGAATACAGGGATGAACTATACAAAAAAAGTCTAATGACTCGGATAACCACGATGGTGTGGTCACTCACCTGGAGAGAGACATCCTACAGTTTGAAGTCAAGTGGGCCTTAAAGACACTAGTATGAATGAAGCTAGTGGAGGTGATGGAATTCCAGCTGAGCTAGTTAAAATCCTAAAGTATGGTGCTGTTGAAGTGCTGCACTCAATATATCAGCAAAGTTGGAAAACTCAGTAGTGGCCACAGGACTGGAAAAGGTCAGTTTTCATTCCAATCCTAAAGAAGGGAAATGTCAAAGAATGTTCAAACTATTATACAANAAGACACTAGTATGAATGAAGCTAGTGGAGGTGATGGAATTCCAGCTGAGCTAGTTAAAATCCTAAAGTATGGTGCTGTTGAAGTGCTGCACTCAATATATCAGCAAAGTTGGAAAACTCAGTAGTGGCCACAGGACTGGAAAAGGTCAGTTTTCATTCCAATCCTAAAGAAGGGAAATGTCAAAGAATGTTCAAACTATTATACAATGACTCTCATTTCACATGCTAGGTGGATAATGCCCCAAATCCTTCAATTTAGTGAGTTCAGTCAGTCAGTTCAGTCACTCAGTCATGTTCGACTTTTTGCAACCCCATGAATCACAGCATGCCAGGCCTCCCTGTCTGTCACCAACTCCCAGAGTTCACTCAGACTCATGTCTATCAAGTCAGTGATGCCATTCAGCCATCTCGTCCTCTGTCATCCCCTTTCCTTCTGCCCCCAATCCATCCCAACATCAGAGTCTTTTCCAGTGAGTCAACTCTTTGCATGAGGTGGCCAAAGTACTGGAGTTTCAGCTTTAGCATCATTCCTTCCAAAGAAATCCCAGGGCTGATCTCCTTTAGAATGGACTGGTTGGATCTCCNAACCCAGGACCCTAGAGTAAAAGTGCCAAATCTGAACCACTGGACCATCAGGGAATTCTTTATTATATTCTTTAACATGATTCATCAGGGGTCTCCAAGGCCATCCTCAAGGTTGATGAATTATAGAAGCACTCTCAAGATTCAGGAGTGGTTACACTCAATGTTACTCTTTATTACTTGAATAAGCAAAGGAAAAACATGCATGGGGCAAAATCCACAAGAAACTAGGCTTAAGATTTCACATGTCCTTTCCCAGGGGAGTGACATGGGGATGTTGTGAGTTTGCCCTGAACAAGATGTGAAAGACAGTACACGTGAGGTGTCGTCAACCTAGGCAGTTCACCTCAGCCTTGGTTGCAGGGTTTTGTGCTGGGGGTCATGCAGCCCTGTGGCCCCATGTGATTAATGTCAACTACTCAGACCCCAGCCTTTCAGAGCAGAAATAGCTCTTCACCATAAATGGCATTGTTAGGATTAACTTCTCTGGTCCCACTGGTCTTGTATGGCCCAATGCCTCAAGTATATCAAAGCTCTCTTATCAGGAAAATATCCCATAGATATAAAGGGATGGAGGTTCAGGGCAGGTTGGGGGTCACTAATTCATCCCCCATAATTAATACTCTCATTTTCAATTGAGTCACAAGTCACTTGTGGGTCACTTTTTTCATTTGGCCCATGAAATGGAAATTCTGCTGATACCAAATACTCCTGGGACTTCCTCGACTGTCCAGTGTTTAAGACTCCATGCTTCCATTGTAGAGGGCATGGGTTTGGTCCCTGATTAAGGAACTAAGACCTTGCAAGCCTCACAGCATGACCACACCCAAACCACCTTAATGTTTTAATATACAGTAGGTCCCTTGCTAAAAGGTGAATGATACCACAACATCAGAATTTTACTCCTCTATGGAAATTTCAGGCATGAACAGTGACTAGTGTGGACCTGGCAAGAGCATCTCTTTACTGGACCCGGGCCCTCATTGTTGGCAACAGGAGACCTGACCCCTTTCCCATACTATGATTCATCAACTTTTATGCCCCAAACTGATTTGATGAAACTCCTCTTACTTATTGTAGTGTTTTTAAACTTTAACATCTTCTTTACATAAGAAATAACATATAACTATACAGTATTGAAAAAAATTATAGGTAATGTTGGTTTTTTGTGTGAAGCTATGCCAAGAAGTAACCGCTTGCAATGGTTGTTTGGATATAATCACAAAAATGTATTTCATTGAACAAAATCTACTGTTGTCTTAGAACTGTAAGCATATCTTTATCCCTGGCATTATCTGTTGGTGGTTCATGTAAGATTACAGGCAAAAGGGCCTTTGCAGATATGCCTAAGGTTGTTAGTCATGTGACTTTAAAATCGGGATATATTCTTCATAATTTGGGTAGATTGTTTGTAGTTACATGACCTTAAAGAACAGAAAGGCCAGTTAGATGCAACTGAAAAAGAAGAGATTGAAAACAGGAGGGGGAGGGTGTTAGTTTGCTGATGCTGACTTTCCAGATAGAGGAGGCCATGCAGAAGAGATATGAAGAATTCTTGCAAAGACAAAAATCAGCCTGTAAGTAATTCTCCTCAAGAGGGTCCAGTTAAGGGCCCGGGAGAGCAGCCCACTTGATTCTGGCCTTCTGACTAACTGGCCTGTCATAAAATGAATTGAATGTTGTTTCAGGTGCTAGTTTCATGGAAGTTTGTTATAGCAGCAATAGAAACAGAATAATACAGAATAAAATTAGCTTAAACCTGGTGCTCTATGACAAACTAGAGTGGTGGGATGGGGTGGGTAGTGGGAGAGAGGTTCAAGAGGGAGAGGACATATGTATATCTATGGCTGATTCTTTTTTATTTATGGAAGAAGCCAACAGAATATTGTAAAGCAATCATCCTCCAATTAAAATAAGTAAATTTAAAAGATAAAGGTTTTTTAAAAATTAGGTAAAATTCTCATTTATTCTCACAACTGATGCCATTTTGTTATTCAACTGTAGCATAGTTTTTTTCAGTTTTTCATTTTTTAAAATTCGGTTTTATATGTCATTGTTTAGTTGCTAGGTCATTATCAACTCTTTGTGATCCCATGCTGTAGGCCGCCAGGCTCCTCTGTCCATGGAATTTCCCAGGCAAGAATACTGGAGTGGGTTGCCATTTCCTCCTCTAGGTGATCTTCCCAACCCAGGGTTCAAACCCACATCTTTTGCTTGGCTGGTGGATTTTTACCACTGAGCCACCAGGGAAGCCCTTTATAGAAGTAAACCTGATATTATATCACAACTGGTATAAAAATGAATGTATAACATATTCTGTTTTGTGGATATGACCATAAAAATGTTTTCAACATTTTCATAAATATTGTCATACTGGCCTTAATTTTTACCCAAGTTGCTTACCTCAATCGCATTGTTTATGAAGATAATTTTATGTTAGCAGAAATAGCTTTACCATGTTCCACCAAACAGAACGATTTATTCAATGGAGAATATTAGTGAGATATCTGCATCAAAACACTCCTTGTTTATACCTTTAGAGTGTTATTTTAATTTTTCTTGGACCCCCTCCTCACTGTAAGTTGGGCTTCCCTGGTGACTTCCTCCTGAGTTGGGAAGATCCGCTGGAGAAGGATAGGCTGCCCACTCCAGTGTTCTTGGGCTTCCCTTGTGACTCAGCTGGTAGAGAATCTGCCTGAAATGCAAGAGATCTAGGTTCGATTCCTGGGTTGGGAAGATCCCCTGGAGAAGGGAACTGCTACCCACTCCAGTATTCTGGCCTGGAGAATTCCGTGGGCTGTATGGTTCATGGGGTCACAAAGAGTTGGACACGACTGAACGATATTCACTTCATTTAAGGATAAGTAGGACCTTAGTTACTTGGAAGTAAACTCCTTGGAAGCTTACTCCTTGGAAGAAAAGTTATGACCAACCTAGATAGCATATTCAAAAGCAGAGACATTCCTTTGTCGACTAAAGTCCGTCTAGTCAAGGCTATGGTTTTTCCTGTGGTCATGTATGGATGTGAAGGTTGGACTGTGAAGAAGGCTGAGCGCTGAAGAATTGATGCTTTTGAACTGTGGTGTTGGAGAAGACTCTTGAGTCTCTTGGAGACTCAACCAGTCCATTCTGAAGGAGATCGGCCCTGGGATTTCTTTGGAAGGAATGATGCTAAAGCTGAAACTCAATGTCAGCTGTCACATATCATGGGATGTGTAAGTAGGCCATAACTGAATTGTCCACATGTGGATTTTTATCAGTGGTTTGAGAGATGGGATTGCTTCACCACCTAGATTGCAGAATCCCACTGGGAGTGTGTATATGCTAAATTGCTCTTGGAATATGCTGTTAAATGACTCTTTGCACTCCTTTCTCCAGGTCTCCAGATATCCCACATCATATCTTTGTTGCACACTTTGTTCAGTTATATTTTCATGCCCAGCCTTACACTTGAATTCTTAACCAACATTAAACTCCTTGAGCCTTTCTTCTCTCTGCCCCCTTTCTTCCCCTGCCTATAACCCTGGGCCCCAGGTTCACTCCACCACCCTCTTATCCTTATGGCTAGTTTTCCCTCTGACCTATTCCTACTCCACTCTGTGACACACCCACACACTGTCACTACCCCAAGGACTTCAAGTTCCCAGAGTGGGTCTTGACAACAGATGCAATGTTGACTGCTATTTTAGATGTTATGTATTGTAGTAAATATTGTCTTTGTAACTGTCACAGGGTTGAAAGGACTGTAAAGTGTAGGAAAACTCCCATTTTGAGGCATCCAGAAGTTTGGAGATACAGCTGTCCCTCTTATCATTGAGGTTCATACGTGGTGACTATGGTTTCATGAGAGTGTAATTCTGAGTTTCTGTGTGTTTATGAGTATTTGTGTGTGACAGGGAATTTTCATGTATGCAGTGTGTGCATTCATGGTTGTGAGTGTGCAGCTGAAATTGTATGGGAACGTGAGTGATTATATATGTGTGTAAGTATCTGAATGTGTGCAAGTATATATTTAAGTGTTTGAATGTCCATGCATCTCTGCATGTAAATGAGCTTTTATGTGAGCATTTGTGTGTGTTTGTGTAGAATGGATTGTCTTCCATTATGGCTCTTACAACTGACTTGACAATTGAAAGGGAAGGTGGAAGGAACCTGGATCAAAGTTTTAATATATATATAAGGAAAACCTGAAAAATTAGATTCAACAGATAATATATACGTATGTCTCTTGACCGTATGGAAGTGTATTTCTTAATTACAAATGCAATCCCAGTTTCTTAATGAAAAGTTTGCACAAAATAATTTTGTAGAGAACTGTATTGATCTCTCTATGGTCTTGACCTGAGTGAGTAGCACTAGCTTATCTGACATTTATGGAAATAGTAGAATCTCCCTGTTAGACCACCTGATCCTTGTTCTTTAGTTTGCATGGGTCTGTTTTAGACATTTATCTCTTTCTTCTGTGGGTAGTATCCACTTCTGCTTTCAAGTTATTGAAGGTCCATATCAGGAAAGTTTATTTTCCTAACAAATTACATATTCCTTGATACTGAGTTATACAAATGAGTACACTGACGTCTAATGTAGATTGTTGGAATCATGTCCTTCTTGTTACTTGTATCCCTTTTGAAATCCTCAGATATGAGGACAGATCCCATTTCTTTGCTCACACTTTAATTGATGGTTCAGCTCAGTGTATGAAATTGGGAAAGAACTGTCCTGGGTAGAATTTCTCAGTGAGGCAAAACCTCCACTGAGACATAGATGTGCAGCCAGTTTCTTACATGTCAGTCCTAAGTTCTTCCTGCTGCCTGCCTGTGAGCCCTGTGTGCCTCCAGGGACCATGGAAAGAAGAGGATAACCCACTGGACAACCCACTCCAGTATTCTTGCTTGGAGAATTTCATGAGCAGAGGATTCTGGGTAGCTATAATCCATTGGGTCAGAAAGAATCAGAGACAACTGAAATGGCTTAGCACGCTCGTACATAAACATTTGTCACAAACAATCCAAAGTCTCTTAAGACATACTAGCTAGAAACTTATAATTGTCATTGATAATTAGTGACTGGAAAAATATTTTCAAAAGTAATCGCAGCTCCCAAGCCTGTTCCTCCTGCCAGCGCTGCTACAGGTGACATGATAATTGCAGTTCTGAGGGGAGGTGAGATCACAGGATCACAAACTCATGTCTCAGGGTCCAACTACCCCTCCTGCACACATACTGATTGTTTTGACCTGCACACTGAGCCTACCTTCCAGGAAGCAGGAAAAAGTCACTGAGTTTTTTTCTGTATACTTTAGGGAAGTAGAATCTATAAAGGAAGCATCTGTATTAGGAATCTGATAAGTGAATTATTTGACAAAGAGAATCTCCCTTGTGTGAACCTGGTCCAGCACCAAAACCTGCAGGAGGGTGGGATACATCCTGAGTCTGAGCTGAGATAGAAAAGGGAGATAGGGTGCTACATCTTTCACCAGTCCCTGATGCTCCTAATGTGATGTATGTGTATCTCACTGACAGAGATTGTTGTGGTTTAATACTAGTGTGATATTTTATGTGACTAAGGACTGTATTTCCCAAATTAATATGATGTTTAGTCTCCCTTCCAGGAATCCTATACATACATTTCAGGTTTCAGAGATGAGCACGTAATAGCCCATCCTTGTAACAAAGAGTATGATGAATCTATAGGAATCATCTGACCTTGTGCAGTAACAGTGTGTCTGGCAGCCATTGCTGGAGTAGAACTGTCTCTAACTCTGGATGTTGTATGAATTGCTGAGATTAAATTTTTGTGTCTCTATTGATTGTTGGAGAGACTATTTGTACATAAATTAAGGAATCAACATGTATGAAAACTAGAACTTTATGCAATTCAGATACGATATTTGTGCTTCTTTTCAGTATTATTATACCCATTCAAAAAGTGTATATTCTTCATATGGGACACAAGTTGCTGGCCTTAATATTGATTTTCCATGTATCTTGTATTTACATATCTATCGCAAATTTTGCCTTATTGCTAATACTTGTATTTGTTATTTAGTCACTAGGTCACGTCCAACTCTTTTGCGACCCCATCAACTATAGCCCCCCAGGTTCCTTCTTTCTGTGGGATTTTCCAAGGAAGAATACTGAAGTGGGTTGCCATTTCCTCTTCCAGGGGATCTTCTCCACCCAGTGATCTAAACCTTGTCTTCTGTGTTGGAGGCATGTTCTTTACCACTGGTAGCACAGCTGGTAAAGATATCAGCTGCCTACAATGCAGGAGACCCCAATTTGATTTCTTGGTTGGGAAGATCCCCTGGAGAAGGGATAGGTTATCCACTCCAGTATTCTTGGTCTTCTCTGGTGGCCCAGATGGTGAAGAATCTGCTTGCAATGTAGGAGACCAGGGTTTGATCCCTGGGTTGGGACAATCTCCTGGAGGAAACACTGCAGGAATTACTAAATAAATACACTTATCACATGAAATTGATATTAATAATAATTTTGTTTCTTTAGTCCACTCAATCAAGTATCATTGTTTCCAGTTCCATGGTTACTGTGACTTTTGCCATTGTGCTTTTGTGCTGGATTGAGAATAAATGAGTTTTTTTTTTTTTTTGCTGTCCTAATATTGAGTCATTCTTGTATTCATTAAATCCAACTTGATACAGGGCAGGTGCCAGCAGTTTTATACTCTGGTGGTGGAACTGCATTTTAGGAATATCTGTAAAGCTTTATTCAAAATTTATACTTAACCTTAGAATGTCTTTTTTTTTGGCTTTGCCATGAGGCATGTAGGATCCTGTTCCCTGACCAGGTAATCTAACCAGCACATGCTGCATGGAAGTGTAGAATCTTAACCACTGAACCAGCAGGGAAGTCCCAGTATCTAAATTTTCAAATAAAATACTACCAACCTCAATTGAACTGACTAGTTGTAAAACTAAACTTAGATCTGGTTTATTTGAGTAACACACAAGTATTTGCATATATTCTGTAGTATGGATGTGAGAGTTGGACTGTGAAGATGGCTGAGTGCCAAAGAATCGATGCTTTTGAACTGTGGTGTTGGAGAAGACTCTTGAGAGTCCCTTGGACTGCAAGGAGATCCAACCCGTCCATTCTGAAGGAGATCAGCCCTGGGATTTCTTTGGAAGGAATGATGCTAAAGCTGAAGCTCCAGTACTTTGGCCACCTGATGTGAAGAGTTGACTCATTGGAAAAGACTCTGATGCTGGAAGGGATTGGGGGCAGGAGGAGAAGGGGACGACTGAGGATGAGATGGCTGGATGGCATCACTGACTTGATGGGCATGAGTCTGAGTGAACTCCGGGAGTTGGTGATGGACAGGGAGGCCTGGCTTGCTGTGATTCATGAGGTCGCAAAGAGTCGGACATGACTGAGCGACTGAACTGAACTGAACTGAACTGAACTGAACTGAACTGTAGTAAATGCACTTTCCTTCCTACCAAGGCAGCCAGATTCAAATCCTCGCTAGCCATCTGCCCATCACCAGTGAGTGAATATAGACTAAACATTTAACCTCTCTGGGTTGATGTTTCCCTTATCTTTATAAGGAGGATAAAACTATCTGCCTGATGAATGTGTGAGGAAAAAAGATGTTTTCATTTGTGTGGCTTTCATCACAGTGATTCATTCATTTCAAGTGTTCTTTAATGGTTATACATTAAACCTTTGGAAACACTGATATAAGAGGAAAACATTATTTTTTTTAAAGTAGAAAGTATTGGTAAGTGGAGAATATTGGATTTTTGTTGACCTGCTACTTGTGTTCCATGCAATGGGACCAGATGCTATGATCTTCGCTTTTTGAATGTTGAGTGTTAAGCCAGCTTTTTCACTCTCCTTTTTCACCTTCATCAAGAGACTCTTTGATTCCTCTTTGCTTACAACCATAAGGATGGTATCATGTGCATATCTGAGTTTATTGATATGTCTCCTGACAATCTTGATTCCAGCTTATGCTTCATCCAGCTCATCATTTTGCATGATGTACTCTGCATATAAATTAAATCAGCAGAGTGATTATACATCCTTGACATACTCCTTTCCAATTTTGAACCAGTCCATTGTTCCATGTCTGGTTCTAACTGTTGCTTCTTGATCTGCATACAGGTTTCTCAGGAGGCAGGTAAAGTGGTCTGGGATTTCCATATCCTTAAATTTTCTACAGTTTTTTTTTTTTTTAATGCACACCATCAAAGGCTTTAGTATAGTCAATGAAGCAAAAGTAGGTTTTTTTTCTGGAATTCTCTTGCTTTTTCTGTAATCTAAATGACGTTGGCAATTTCATCTCTAGATCCTCTGCCTTTTCTAAATGCAGCTTTAACATCTGGAAGTTTGATCCATGTACAACTGAAGCCCAAGAATCTGTACCACCTTCACAGTCAAACCTCACTGGGGCAGAGCTGCCACAGGGGGGAAATTTTTTTTGTGCCTATGCATGCAGGGTCACTTAAGTCATGTTCAACTCTTTGCAATACTATGGGCTCTGGCCTTCCAGGCTTCTTTGTCAGGGGATTTTCCAGGCAAGAATACTAAAGTGTATTGGCCAATACTGGTTGCCATACCCTTCTAGAGCACTATATTTTCTGCTGCCATCACCACAAGCTCCCCTAAATACCTGGTGCTGCCAGAACTTCTGCAACCCAATCAGCTGTACCACCTCCACACGTGGCCCTCATAGGGGCAGACCCAAGTGCTCCAGGGCAGCCTCAGGAGAAAATCCTAATGGATGGCCCACATGCAGAGGTAGAAATAAAACCACAATTGAAACTCAGGGATGCTGTGTCTAAAGAAGAAGACCCAAAACCTTCCCACCACCTATACAAGCTGCAGACAAATCCACACAATCAACTAGCCAAACTCTGTGTCTATGGAATATATAAAAGGACATTGAGAGCTCACACAAAAGAAAAGACACTAGTTTGATAGCTGTGGACATTGGATACAAGAACACATAAATGTAGGACCAGAATAGAGTCTGAGCTCCCCCACTAGGAACACAGAAAGCTAAATAAATGAAGAGGAAATAGGCAAACTACCTGGAAAAAATTCAGAATAATTATAATAAAGATGATCAAAACCCTTGAAAACAAAATGGAGAAAATGCAAGAATCAATTAATGAAGACCTTGAAGAATTGAAAAATAAGCATACAGAGACAAAAAACACAATTACTGAAATGAAAAATACTCTAGAAGCAATCAATAGCAGAATATCTGAAGCAGAAGAACGAATCAGTAAGCTGGAAGATAAAATGATGGAAATAACTTCTGAAGAGCAGAATAAAGTAAAAAGAATGAAAGAACGAAGGATAGTCTCAAAGACCTCTGAGACAATATCATATGCACCAACATTCGAATTATAGGGGTCCCAGAAGAAGAAGAAAAGAAATGACATGAGAGAATTTTTGGAGAGATTATAGTTGAAAATTTCCCCAACATGGAAAATGAAATAGTCAATCAAGTCTAAGAGGCACAGAGTCCTATACAGGATTAAACCCAAGGAGAAACACACGAAGACACATACTAATCAAACTAACAAAGACTAATCACAAAGAAAGAATATTAAAAGTAGCAAGGGGAAAACAACAAGTAACATACAAGGGAAACTCCATATGTTTAACAGCTGATCTTTCAGCAGAAAGTCTACAGGCCAGAAGGGAATGGCAGGGTATATTTAAAGTACTGATAGGGAGAAATCTACAACCAAGATTCCTCTACCCAGGAAGGATCTCATTCAAAATTGATGGTGAAATCAAAAGCTTTTCAAACAAGCAAAAGTTAAGAGAATTCACTACCACCATTCCAGCTTTAAAATAAATGTTAAAGGGAGATGTATAGTCAAGAAATCCAAGAGAAGATAAGATATACAAAATCAACCCCAAATAATTAAGAAAATGGCAATAGGAACATATATATCAATAATTACTTTAAATGTAAAATAATTATATGCTCCAAGCAAAAGACACAGGCTGGCTGAAAGGATACAAAGCCAAGATCCACATATATGCTGTCTACAAGAAATCCACTTCAGAACTCAAGACACATATACACTGAAAGTGAGAGGATTAAAAAATATATTCCATGCAAATGGAAAGTGAAAGAAAGCTGGAGTAGCAAACCTCATATCAGACACAATAGACCTCAAAATAAAGAATGTTACATTAGGAAAGGAAGGACACTACATGATAATCATCAAGGAATCAATCCAAGAGGAAGATATAAGAATTGTAAATATCTATGCATTCAACATAGTAGCTCCTCAATATGTAAGACAAACACTAACAGACATAAAAGGAGAACTTAACAATAACACAGCGACAGTAGGAGACTTTAACACCCCACTCACACCAATGGACAGATCATCAAAACAGAAAATTAACACAGAAACACACATCTTAAATGATAAATTAGGTGAGATGAAACTCACTGATATCTTCAGGACAGTCCATCCAAATGCAGAAGAATACACTTTCTCAAGTGCACGTGGAACATTCACTAGGATAGACCACATCTTGGGTCACAAATCAAACCTCAGTAAGTTTAAGAGAATTGAGATCATATCAAGCATGTTTTCTGACCACAATGCTATGGAACTAGATATCAATTACAACTGTAAGAAACACCTGGAGATTAAAGAGTTCATTGCTAAAGAACCAACAGGTTACTGAAGGAAAATAAAAAAATTTCTAGAAATTAATGACAATGAAAAGATGACAACTCAAAACTTGTGGGATGCAGCAGAAGCAGTTCTAAGAGGAAAGTGTATGCAATACACTCCTACCTCAAGAAGCAAGAAAAACATCGAATAGACAACCTATCTTTACACTGAAAACAACTGGAAAAAGAAGAAAATTAAGAGAAGGAAAGAAATCATAAAAATCAGAACAAATAACGGAAGAAGAAATGAAAGAAACAATAGTAAAAGTTAATAAAACTAAAAGCTGGTTCTTTGAGAAGATAAACAAAATTGACAAACCTTTAGCCAGACTCATCAAGAAAAAAAGAGGAATCAAATCAACAAAATTAGAAATGAAAAAGAAGGGGTTACAATAGACAATGCAGAAATACAAAGGATTATGAGGCCATTATGAACAATTATATGGCCGTAAAATGGATTACCTGGAAGAAATGGACAGATTCTTAGGAAAGTTCAACCTTCCAAGATGGAACCTGGAAGAAATAGTAATTATGAACAACCCAATTACAAGCACTGAAATTGAAGCTGTGATCAAAAATCTCCCTAAAAACCAAAGCCCAGAACCAGATGGCTTCACAGGAGAATTCTATCAAACATTTAGAGAAGAGCTAATATGTATCCTTCTAAAACTCTTTCAAAAAATTGCAAAGGATGGAACACTTCCAAACTCATTCTACAAAGCCACCATGACCCTGCTATCAAAACCAGACAAAGGCAAAACAAAAACAGAAAGCTACAGGCCAATATCACTGATAAACATAGATGCAAAAATCCTCAACAAAAGTTTAGCAAACAGAATTCAGCAACACATCAAAAAGCTCATACTCCATCAACTTTGGTTTATTCCAGGGATGCAAGGATTCTTCAATATACACAAGTCAATCAATGTGATACACCATATTAACACATTGAAAGATAAAAACCATATGATAATATCAATAGATGCATAAAAGGCCTTTGACAAAATTCAGGACCCATTTATGATGAAAAGTCTTAAAAAATGGGCATAGAAGGAACCTACCTCAACACAGTAAAGGCCATATATGGTAGTTCAGTTCAGTTCAGTTCAGTCACGCAGTCGTGTCTGACTCTTTGTGACCCCATGAATTACAGGCACACCAGGCCTCTCTGTCCATCACCAACTCCCAGAGTTCACTCAAACTCACATCTACTGAGTCGGTGATGCCATCCAGCCATCTCATCCTCTGTCATCCCCTTTTCCTCCTGCCACCAATCCCTCCCAGCATCAGAGTCTTTTCCAAGGAGTCAGCTCTTCGTATGAGGTGGCCAAAGAACTGGAGTTTCAGCTTTAGCATCATTCCTTCCAAAGAAATCCCAGGGCTGATCTCCTTCAGAATGGACTGGTTGGATCTCCTTGCAGTCCAAGGGACTCTCAAGAGTCTTCTCCAACACCACAGTTCAAAAGCATCGATTCTTTGGTGCTCAGCTTTCTTCACAGTCCAACTCTCACATCCATACATGACTACTGGAAAAACCATAGCCTTGACTAGGTGGACCTTTGTTGGCAAAGTAATGTCTCTGCTTTTTAATATGCTCTCTAGGTTGTCATAACTTTCCTTCCAAGGAGTATGCGTCTTTTAATTTCATGGCTGCAGTCACCATCTGCAGTGATTTTGGAGACCCAAAATAAAGTCTGACACTGTTTCCACTATTTCCTCATCTGTTTCCCATGAATGATGGGACCAGATGCCATGATCTTCATTTTCTGAATGTTGAGCTTTAAGCCAACTTTTTCACTCTCCTCTTTTACTTTCACTATATATGATAAGCTTACAGCAAACATTATTCTCAATAGTGAAAAACTGAAAGCATTCCCCCTAAGATCAGGAATAAGAAAAGGATGTCCACTTTCACCACTATTGTTCAACATAGTTCTGGGAGTCCTAGCTACAGTAATCAGAGAAGTAAAAGAAATAAAAGGAATCCAGATCAGGAAAGAAGAAATAAAGCTCTCACTGTTTGCAGATGACATGATACTGTATATAGAAAATCCTAAAGATAATATCAGAAAATTACTAGAGCTAATCAATGAATTTAGCAAAGTCACAGGATACAAAATCAATATGCAAAAATCACTTGCATATCTATATACTAACAATGAAAAATCAGAGAGAGAAATTAAGGAATCAATTCCATTCGCCATTGCAACAAAAAGAATAAAATATCTAAGAATAAAATTACCTAAGGAGACAAAAGAACTGTACACAGAAAATTACAAGACACTGATGAAAGAAATAAAAAACAACATAAACAGAAAGATATTCCATGTTCCTGGGTAGGAAAAATCAATATTGTGAAAATGACTATACTACCAAATGCAATCTACAATTCAGTGTGATGCCTATCAAACCAATGGCATTTTTCACAGAACTAGGACAAAAAATTTCACAATTCATATGGAAACACAAAAAACTCCAAATAGCCAAAGCGTCTTCAGAAAGAAGAATGGAACTGGAGGAATCAACCTTCCTGACTTCAGATTATACTACAAAGCTACAGTTATCAAGACAGTATGGTACTGACACAAAAACAGAAAAATAGACAAATGGAACAGAATTGAAAGCATAGCAATAAACCCATGCACCTATGGGTACCTTATTTTTGACAAAGGAGGCAAGAATATATAATGGGGCAAAGACAGTTGCTTCAATAAATGGTGCTGGTAAAACTGGACAGCTACATGTAAAAGAATGAAATTAGACACTTACTAACATCATACACAAAGATAAACTCAAAAATGGATTAAAGACCTGAATGTAAGATGAGAAACTATAAAACTCTTAGAGGAGAACATAGGCAGAACAGTCGATGACATAAATCAAAGCAAGATCCTTTGTGACCCACCTCCTAGAGAGTGGAAATAAAAACAAAAGTAAACAAGTGGGCCTGATTAAACTTAAAAGCTTTTGCACAGCAAAGGAAACACTAAGCAAGGTGAAAAGACAGCCCTCTGAATGGGAGAAAATAATAGCAACTGAAGCAACTGACAAAGGATTAATTTCAAAAATATACAAGCAGCTCATACAACTCAATACCAGAAAAACAAACAACCCAATCAAAAAGTGGGAAAAAGACCTAAACAGACATTTCTCCAAGAGAGACATACAGATGGCTAACAAACAGATGAAAAGATGCTCAACATTGTCATTATTAGAGAAATGCAAATCAAAACTCCTCACACCGGTCAGAATGGCCCTCATCAAAAAGTCTACAAACAATAAACGTTGTGAAGGTGTGGAGAAAAAGGAATGCTTTTGCACTGTTGGTGAGAATGTAAATTTATACAGCCACTATGGAAGATGGTATGGAGATTCCTATAAAAAACTAAATATAAAACCACCATACGACCAAGCAATCCCACTTCTAGGCATATACCCTGAGATATATGAAAACTGAAAAAGACACATGTATTCCACTGTTCGTTGCAGCACCATTTATAATAGCTGAAACATGGAAGCCACCTATATGTCCATCGACCAATGATTGGATAAAGAAGTTGTGGTACATACACAGAATGGAATATTCAGTTCAGTTAAATTCAGTTCAGTCGCTCAGTCCTGTCCGATTCTGTGTGACCCCATGAATCGCAGCACACCAGGCCTCCCTGTCCATCACCAACTCCTGGAGTATTACTCAGGCATAAAAAGAAATACCTTTGAGTCAGTTCTAATAAGTTGGATGAACCTAGGACCTATTGTACAGAATGAAGTAAGTTAGAAAGAGAAAGATAATATCATATTCTAATGCATATATATGGGATCTAGAAAAATGATACTGAAGAATTTATTTGCAGGGCAGCAATGGAGAAACACACATAGAAAATACTTATGGGCACGGGAAGAGGGGAGGAGGGGGTGAGATGTATGGAGAGAGTAACATGGAAACTTACATTACCATATGTAAAATAGATAGCCAATAGGAATTTGCTGTATGTCTCAGGAAACTCAAAGAGGGGCTCTGTACCAATCTAGAGGGGTGGGATGAGGAGCTGGGAAGGAGGTTCATAAGGGAGGGGATGTATGTATACCTATGGCTGATTCGTGCTGAGGTTTGACAGAAAGCAACAAAATTCTATAAAGCAACTATCCTTCAATGAAAAAATAAATTAATTAACAAAAACAAAAGTTAATCGCAATGTCATTTTATCTGATACTATTGGGACAATGAGATAATAACCTATTCACTCTTTCTCATATTTTTTCCAGAAGGCTCTGAAGAGGATTTCATTTATTTACTTTTTTGCTTAATTTTTAATTTACTTTTATTTCAAGTTAAATTTTTTTATTTTAATTAAGATTTACAGTATTATATGTTTGATGATACAGCAGTCATTCATAGTTTTTAAAGGTTCTATTTCATGTATAGTTATTAATATGTATTGGCTATGTTTCCTGTGCTGTGAGATATATCCTTATATCTAATTTATTTGCACACAGTAGTTTGCATCTCTTAATCCCCTATTTTTCTTGCCTTTATGGACTTCCCCTTCTCCACTGTAACCACTAGATGGTTTTCTATGTCTACCAATCTGTTTCATCTTTGTTCCATTCTTTGGTTTGTTCTAGTTTTCAATTCCTCAGAGAAGCAATATCATATATAGTATTTATTTTTGTGTGTTTGATTTATCTCTTTAAGCATAATAACCTCTAGGCTTATTCATTTGGTTTCAATGGCCAAAATTATATTCTCTTTAACAGCTGAGCAGTATTCCACTTGTATATATCAACTCATGTTTATCAGTTCATCTGTTGTGAATTTGTGTCCATGTCTTGTGTTATTGATTTTAAAAATTCCACTTTCAATATTGGGGTGCATGCTACTTTTTTTCCCCAGTACCACACTGCATGTGGACCTTCTCTGACCAGGAATTGAACTCATATTCAGTCTGCTATGGCAGCACCAAGCCTTAAACACTGGACCACCCAATGAATCCTGCAGATTACTTTCTGAAATAGGTGGTTTTTTTTTTTTTTCTCAATGTATAGTCAGGTGTGGAAATGCTGGATCACGTGGTAGTTCTATTCTTACTGTTTTTGAGGCACTTCCATACTGTATTCCATAGCAGCTACACCAATTTGCATTTCCCACCAACAGTGCACAAGGGTTTTATTTTCTGTACCAACTGGACAGCATTCCTGTTGATAGCCATTCAGACAGCTGTGAGGTGATATCTCATTTTTGTTTTGACTTGCAAACAAGACTCATTTTTGATGACTGGTGATGTTGAGTATCTTTTAAAGTGCTTGCTATCCATTTGTATGTCTTCTTTGGAAAATATCTATTCAGATCTTCCACTCATTTTTTCAGGGGGTTTGTTTGTCTTTTGATATGAGCTATATGAGCTGTTCATATCTTTTGGATATTAATCCATCATCAGCCTTATCATTTGCAGATACTGTTTTCCCATTCTATTGGTTGTATTTTCATTTTGTTAGTGGTTTCCTTTGCTGTGAAATAGCCTTTAAGTTTAATTGCTGTTACTGTTTAGTCACTACGTCATGTCTGAGTCTTTAGCGATCCCATGGACTGTACCCTCCAGGCTCCTCTGTCCTTTGGATTTCCCAGGCAAGAATATTGGCGTTGATTAAGAGTTCTTTCAACAGGTGATCTTCCCAAACCAGGGACTGAACTTGCTTCTCTTGCTTGGAAGGTGGATTTCTTTTTCCTAGATAGATTCTTTACCACTGAGCTACCAGGAAAGCCCCTTAAAATTAAATAGATGTCCAATCTGTTATCATTGTTTTAGTTTCTTTTCCCTTAGGAGACAGATCAAAAAAAATTACTCTAATTAATGTCAGAAAATGTTCTTCCTATGTTGTCTTCTAGGTTATGTTTCATTATTATCCATTCTCTTTGCCCACAAAATATAAACTGCACAAGGGCAGGAAACATGTGCCTTGTACTTGGAGTTCTGTCCACTGCCAGCAGATCAGGTGCTTGACACAGCAGGTCAAATATATTCAGTATATTTTATGGGAGGAATGGATTAATTCCTCCAATGCTTGCTGAGTTGTTACCTACCTTCTTTGTGCCACTATAAAACACTTTCCATCTTTTCCACCTTCTGTCTCCATTTTTCAAGTCATCTTTGCAACTACCATACTCTTTTTTGGTGTTATTTTCCTGTCACTGTTTTAGTGAGTTGTGTTTGTTCCCAACAATTTTGACATGATACGTAAGTGGGTTTTCTTCACTCCGCAAAGTTGTTTAGGTTTCTGGAAACCACCTGGGTGTCTTATAACTCACTTCAATTCTGATATTAACTACCTAGTAGAGATTCCACAAGACTGTCCTCAGTTCAGATGCAAGTGCCAATATTGGGACTGCAGAGTATCTATACTTTTGTCTAACTTAACTATAATATCAGTTATCCCCATAGTTGGCCTGCCCCCATTTGAAGTTGAAGCATTTGGTGGACTATTCAGAAAACTGTATATTTCCAGTGAATATTCAGTTAAACTCAGGAAAACATTTTCCTTACTGCCACCAGTTTATTATAAAGGATACATAGGAATGGCTAGATGAAGGAGTCCATTGGGTGAGTTCTGGAAGGAGCCCAAGCACAGGAGCTTCTGTCTCCATGGAGTTGGGCATTGCCACCCTCCTTGCAGGTGGATGTGCTGTACAACTCTGAGGATCTCTGTGCCCTGTTATTCAGGAGTTTTTATGGAGGTCTTATCATGTGAGTACCACTGATTGAATCATTGGCAGTTGATGATTAAGCTGATTCTCCAGCCACTCTTCCCTTTCTGGAGCTCGGGGCCTAAGCCTGAAAGTCCAGCCCTCTAGTCACATGGTTGGTTCCTCTGGCAACCAGCTTCCATCTTGAAGCTCTCTAGGGGCCCACCAAGAGTTTCCTCTTTAATAGAAAACTGAGACAAGGTTGAAAGGGGCTTTTCATGACTGACAAGAGACTTCATTCACCTGTACCACTCAAATACAGGGGTTTCGAAGCTCTGTGTCAGAAACCAGGGACAATGTTCAAATGTATGTCTTTTACTATGTCACAGCTTCTGTGAGAAGTTTGTTTCTGTTTTTTCTTTTATGTTGGGAGTTTTGTGTGTGTGTACAGTATTGGCCTTAGACTTCAGCAAGCTGACTGTCCCTGGACTTTAGACTTTTCACTCCTCCTACCCTTTCTGTATCATAAAAACCTTCCTTGAAACCAGAAATGCCGTGGGGACAGGATGCTCTGAATCCAGAGCAGGTCCTGCATAAGGCCTGGTCACTAAAAACACCAATTTTGAAAGTTTTTATTGTCCCTTTCTGAGGGCTGAGACAGGAGGCCAGCAGTTGTGACTAGGTGATGGTGTCTACAACCCTGTTTCTCCCCTAGGGGGCCCTTACAGAGTCTACTTGCTCAACTTCCAGGCATGGGCTGGAGCCCATGTTCAGGAGCTCCAGCAGGGCCTCATAGAAGACCTGGTTTTGGTCTGACATGCTGATCCTTCACACTGATTTGGTAGGACCAGAACTTACTTCTCAGAGTCACATGAAATTTGTCCTGATCAAGTTCACTTGCAGATAGGTGCTGACACACTGGTTTTGGACATCTTACGTTGTTAATATTGACAGGTGTCCCAATGAAAACCATATCTCCAGGGACCTGTATATCGTAAATGTATTGCTTTCATTGTGTTTGTGTGTTTTTAAGCTCTTATAGGGTAGAGTATATTCACTGTTGGATTTCTTTAGCCTGGGATTCTAGGCTTGGCAACAGAGCTTATTGCAACAGGATAGTATTTTGGAAACTGTTTTATATGATTGGGTTAGGGGTCTCCATAGTCATCTTCAAGCTTAAGGATATATTGAAGGACACCCAAGATTCAGAGTTGATTAAACTGAAGGTTACTAGTGTATTACTGAGAAATTACAGTCTATTACAGGTGAGAAATTACATGTGAGTGAAAACAGTGACAGACTTCATTGTTCTGGGCTCCAAATGGTGACTGCAGCCGTGAAATTAAGAGATGCTTACTCCTTGGAAGGAGAGTTATGACCAACCTAGACTGCATATTAAAAAGCAGAGACATTACTTTGCCAACAAAGTTCCGTTTAGTCGAAGCTATGGTTTTTCTAGTAGTCATGTATGGATGTGAGACTTGGACTATAAAGAAAGCTGAGCACTGAAGAATTGATGCTTTTGAACTGTGGTATTGGAGAAGACTCTTGAGAGTCCTATGGACTGCAAGGAGATCCAACCAGTCCATCCTAAAGGAAGTCAGTCCTGAATATTCATTGGAAGGACTGATGCTGAAGCTGAAACTCCAATACTTTGGCCACCTGATGTGAAGAACTGACTTATCTGAAAACACCCTGATGCTGGGAAAGATTGAAGGTGGGAGGAGAAGGGGACAACAGAAGAGAGACAGTTGGATGGATCACTGACTCAGTAGACATGAGTTAGAGTAAATTCCAGGAGTTGGTGATGGACAGGGAGGCCTGGTGTGCTGCAGTCCGTGGGGTTGCAAAGAGTCAGATACAACTGAGCAACTGAACTGAACTGAACTGAACTGAACAGGTGAGAATCAGCAAAGGAAAAAGGTACATAAGGGAAAGTCCACATGAAACCATACAGAATAGTCCACATGCTCCTTCCCACTGGAGCACTTGGAGATGTTGTTATTTCATCCTGAAAAATATGTGACTATATATGTTAAGTGGTGTTGACCAAGGCAGCTCACTTGAGCCTTGGTGCAGGGTTGAACTGAAGGTCATTCATGTAGCCCTGCATCCCCCATGGGACCGAAGTCAGCTACTCAGACTCCAGCCCTTTAGGGCAAAAACAGCTCTTCACCATAAACTGTATTGTTAGCATAAACTTCTCTAGTCCCACTGATCCAGTATGGCCCAATGCTTCAAGTATATAAAAACACTCTTATCCAGGAGAATATGCCATGGCTGAGAGATTATCTCCCAGGAGTGAGTCAAAGACCAATCCTAAATACAAGGTTTTCAAAAATTGTTTCAGAGTTTGAGCAACTGAGTTTTGCTGATTAGCCCTTTCCTACATGGTCATAGTGGATGGTTTCCTTGTTCTCTTTCTCTAAATCATTTTTGGGAATTTGCTGATCAGGTTCAGTGGCACCAGGAGAGGCAAGATAGCCTGTGCATATGGAAATCTGCCATGAATATGAAGAAGTTGGAAAAATATTTTGTCTAAACATACAATTTGAACATTAAGAGAAAGGCTCCACAAATTTGAATCGTAAGGGAAGGTTTCTATAGAGAAGGGTGCAGGGGGAATAGGAATTGGGTTGAAGTAAGAAGAGGGGGAAATATGCATCTACAAAGAAGGGTGAGGGCATGGAAGGCAAGTAGTAGTCGACTGTGGTGCAGGAACTGGTGGGGTGTGGAACTGTCAGAGGGAGAGAACTGCAATGGGGTGTAGAGTGGAGGTGCAGTGTGGAACTAGAAGGGTCAGGTGGAGGTTGGAGGGGAGATTGTAGATCATGGGCTTGAAGAGTGGTTAAAGTGAAGTCGCACAAAGTTGACTCTTTGTGGCCCCATGGACTGTAGCCTATCAGGCTCCTCTGTCCATGGGATTTTCCAGGCAAGAATACTGGAGTGGGTTGCCATTTCCTTCTCCAGGGAATCTTCCCGACCCAGGGATTGAACCCGGGTCTCCTGCATTGCAGGCAGATGCTTTTACCCTCTAAGCCACCAGGGAAGTCCTGGTGAGGGTGATTATATAGGTGCTAAGAGATGGATAAAGACCTAAGGAGTTGTGGGGTGAAGGTTTTTGGGAGATAGAGGTGGATGGGAAGCCAATATGTCAATAAGGGTGATGGAGGTATCGGGGACAGTTTGAGGGTCACTAATTCATCTGCCATTATTAATTTCATCATTTCCAGTGGAGTCACAAGTCATTCGTGCTTCCCAGGTGCCACTAGTCATAAATAACCCACCTGCCGATGCAGAAGACATTAGAGATGTGGGTTCCATCCTTGGGTTGGGAAGATCCCCTGGAGGAGGGCATGGCAACCCACTCCAGTCTTCTTGACTGGAGAATCTCATGGACAGAGGAGCCTGGCAGGCTACAGTCTATAGCATCGGGAAGAGTTGGACACAGCTAAAGGAACTTAGCATCTACAGGTCACTCATGGATCTTTTTTTACAGTCAGACCATGAAGTGAAAATATTGCTCATACAAATACTCCTTAAGTTTTTTTTTTTTTTTTTTTTTTTATCATACTGTAACACCCCAGGTGGAAGGTTATATACACACCACACCAAGAATATTTTACTGTTCTATCTGTATTTCAGGCAGAGGGAGTGACTAGGGTGGATATGGCAAGAAAACCTTTTTGTTGGTAGTAGGCACTCAATGTTGACATCATAGGGCAGGCCTGAGACCTTCCCAGTACTTTGTCTTCAATAACGGGTGTTATTCTGTTTGTGCATAAGTGTGTGAATGTGTGCCACTGTGTGCTTGACTGTGTGAATGTCTTTGCATGTGTGTTTGCACATGTTATGATTTTATGTATGTGTGTAGGATGGTTTGTCCACCATTATGACTCTAACAACTGACTTCACAGCTTGAAGTGATCGCTTACTGAACTAAGATCAAAGATTGATTTACGTATAGGAAAACCTGAAGAATTAAAGTCATCATATATAAATATTTTTTCCTCATCCTTTGGAAATGTATTTCTTAATTCAAAATGCAGTCATAATTCCTTCATGAAAATTTTACATAAAAGTAAGTATAGATAACTGTGTTGACCTCTTGATGGTACTGAAGTAGCCTTGACTTACCTGACAGAATTGTTGAATCTCTCTATTCAGGCATCTTATCCTGTGGCTTGTAATTTCAAGGGGCTTTTTAGAACCTTCTGTCTTTCTTGTGTGGGTATTGATCTGCATCTCTTCCTAAAATTGTCAGTACTGGTGAAGTTTATTTTCCTAAGAATTTGCACATTCATTGATATTGGGTTGTGTAAATGAGTGTAGTGATATCTAACATAGATTATTGGCATCATATTCTTTTGTTACTTGTATCTCTTTTGAGATGTAAGATACTTGTACAAATTCCATTTCTTTCTCTTCACTTAGCTGATGCTGTAGCTCAGTGCACGAAATTAGGAAAGAACCGTCCTGGGTAGAATTTCTAAGTGAAGCAGAGCCTCTGTTGTGACACATATGTGCAGCCAGCCCCTTATAGGTCAATCGTGAGTACTTTCTGCTCCCTGCCTGTGAGCCCTGTCTGCCTCCAGGGGTCAAGGAGAAGTGAGCATCTGTCACAAACACTCTAATAGTCTCTTAAGATACATTAGCTCGAAAGTGATAATTGTCCTTGGTAATTAGCAACTGGGAAAATGGGTTCAAAAATAATCCCAGCTCCTAAGCCTATTCCTGCCAGTGCTGCTACAGCTGACATGATAATTACAATTCTGAGGGGAGATGAGGTCACAGGATCACAGACTCATATCTCAGGGTGGAGCTAGCCCTCTCGCACACAGGCTGATAGCTCTGACTTTCATGCTGAGGAAGGAATCTGGTAAGTGGACATATTGCACAAAGGGAGTCTCCTGGGTATGAACCAGGTCTAGCATCAAAGCCCTGCAGGAAGGTGGGCTAAATCCTGAGTCTGAACTGAGATAGAAAAGGAAGATGAGGTCCTAGACCGTTCACCAATTCCTAATGGCTCCTAATGTGTATATTTCTCACTGGGAGTGATGGTTTAATGCAAATGATAATGAAAACTGATGTTTCATGTGATCAAGGACTATAGTTCCAAATCAATTTGATACTCAGTGTACTTTTCAGTAATCACAGAGGTACATTTCAGGTTTCATAGGTGGGCTTATCATATTCAATACTTGTAACAAAAAGTGGCAAACATTTGATCCTATGAAGAAACAGTGTGTCTGTCAGTTGTTTCTGGAATATAAATGTTTCCTCTAAATGACATGGGCTTCCCTGGTGGCTCAAACTCTAAAGAATTTGCCTGCAATGCAGGAGAACTGGGGTTTGATCCCTGAGTCTAGAAGATCTTTCGGAGAAGGGAATGGCAACCCACTCCAGTATTCATGCCTAGAGAATCCCATGGACAGAGGAGCCTGGTGGGGAGGGTGAAGTGCTGGTAGATTTAATAGTTGTGTCTCAATTGATTTTGGAGAGACTCTTAGCACTTTAAAGTTAGGGAAGTAGCATTAATAAACACAGAACTTTATACATTTCAGATAACATTTTTAGGCTCAAATGTATATTGCTGGCATCTTTAAATATAAAACCAATCTAGAAAATATATGNGAGGGTGAAGTGCTGGTAGATTTAATAGTTGTGTCTCAATTGATTTTGGAGAGACTCTTAGCACTTTAAAGTTAGGGAAGTAGCATTAATAAACACAGAACTTTATACATTTCAGATAACATTTTTAGGCTCAAATGTATATTGCTGGCATCTTTAAATATAAAACCAATCTAGAAAATATATGGCATTTATACAGTACACAAGTTGCTTGCCTTAAGATTTCATTTTGTATTGTCATGTTTTAATATCTTTCAAAAACCTTTGCTTACTGCTAATAATTTTTATTTATTTATTTTAACTTTTTGTTTTTGCTAATACTTTTTAAATCTCGGCTATTAAAAATTGATATGCACACCATTTGGAACAGGTTAAAATTTGGTTTCTACTCTTTGCCATTATAGGCTTCATTGTTTCCTGTTGCATAATTCCCATGGATCTTGGTATTGTGCTTTTTTCCTAGATGAAAGTAAATGAGTCTTTCTGTTGGCATCCTTAAAATAAGGAATTCTTGTATTCATTAAATCCACACGTCATGGGGCAGATACCTGCAGTTTTATACAGTAGTCTGTGTGTTTACATTTAATTAAGATTTCAAAAGCTTTTGTTAAAGTTTGCAATTGAGTATAGAGTAACTCATCAAAAATAAGTGGAAATTTGTCCCTTCCTAAATTTTAAAGGAAAATACCACTAATTTGAACTGAACTGACAAGATGCAAAAGCAAAAGTCCATTTAGATGTGGTTTATTTGAAGAATACAGGTAACTAGTATATGAGTGCATTCTAGGTTAAATGCACCGTTGTTGTTCCAGGGTGAAATCTCCAACCAGTGAGTGAATTTAGACCAAACACTTAATTTCTCTGATTGATGTTTCCCTCATCTTTATAAGGAAGGTGATACTATCTGCCTCATGGATTTGTGAGCAATAAAGATATTGCCACATGTGTGTCTTTCATCACAATGATTGCAAGTGTTCTTTAACTGTTTTCCATTCAACATTTGGAAGCCCGACTTGAGAGGAAAACTTTAATTATTTCAAAGTAGGAAATGGTAAGTGGAGAATGCCGGATTTCAGTTAACATTGTCCCTGTGATTCACACGTTCCCATTCAGGATCCTAGCTCAGAAGACAACCGTCAGTTCTTGGGATCTGAGAGCATGGCTGCTGGTGATTTGACAGCAGGTTTCATCTTATTGTTACAGACTGTATTTGGAATGCTGGGAAATTTCTCTCTTCTTTACCATTATCTCTTCCTTTATTGCACTGGGATTAGGCTGAAGAGCATAGATTTGCTTGTCAAGAACCTGATTGTAGCCAACATTTTAGTTCTTTTGTCTTGTGGATTCCACAATATAGTGTCCAATTTTCAGTGGCATCATCTCGACAGAGATTTTGCTTGCCAATTTTTCCCTTATGTCCGGGGAGTGGGCNTAGGCTGAAGAGCATAGATTTGCTTGTCAAGAACCTGATTGTAGCCAACATTTTAGTTCTTTTGTCTTGTGGATTCCACAATATAGTGTCCAATTTTCAGTGGCATCATCTCGACAGAGATTTTGCTTGCCAATTTTTCCCTTATGTCCGGGGAGTGGGCAGGGGAGTGTCCATTGGCACCACCTGCCTCTTGAGTGTCTTCCAGGTCATCACAATCAGTCCCAGGAACTCCAGATGGGCAGGGCTTAAAGTGAAAGCCCTCAAGTGTATTGTTCCTTCGATTATCCTGTGCTGGATTGTGAACATGGTGGTAAATGTCATTTATCTTATGTATCTGAGTGGAGATTTGAGCAACAAAAGCATCACAAACAGAAAGCGTTTCGGACACTGTTCTTCTGTTCGTCATGACCAAACCAGAGACTCACTATATGCAGCGTTGCTGTCCTTTCCTGATGTGTTCTGTTTCGCGGTCATGATCTGGGCCAGTGGTTCCACAGTTCTCATCCTGTACAGGCACAAGCAGAGGGTCCAAAACATTCACAGCATCAAGGTCTCCTCCATCTCCTCCCCTGAGTCCAGAGCCACCAAAACCATCCTTCTTGTGGTGAGCACCTTTGTTAATTTTAACACTCTTTCCACCATCTGTAACATTGTTTTGAGTCTTTTGAATAATCCTAGTTTGTTCTTTGTGAACAGCTCTGCCATAGTCACTGCATGCTTCCCAACTATCAGCCCCTTTCTGCTCATGAGTCGTGACTCCAGAATATCCAGGCTCTGTTTTGCTGAGAAAAGAAATACAAACTCCCCTACCCCTAGGAGAAAGATGTAAATGGTATGTATTTGGACTTTGTTTCCTTATTCACTTACTTCCATCAGAGTCCTAGGTAAAATTACGAGTTGCTTACCAGAGGATTGTAAACAAAATGCAATGAGGATCTGTTTCAGATTAAACAATGTTATGGTAATAATTGTAGTGAAGTATTATGTAATTATCATGCACATATTTATTTAATGGATCTTCTACTAATGCTTACAGTAGAGGAGTTTAGAATTTAAGCATTAATAAACACTAGGTCCTCAAACAGTCTGCATGTTATGAAGAAGTGTACAACTGTGTTACTTAAATATATCACTGTACATTTCCTAGAAATGAAGTAGGCATGGAATATTAAGAAAAGGTGTGTGAGAACTGAATAGTGTGTGAAAGAAAGGTGATTACTGATACTGATGACAGTAGTGCTGAAGGGGAATTTCAGTTCTTAAATAAACCTTTTGGCAGCCGCTGTTGAGTTTTGCCCCTTTTTTACCCTTGCTGCTGCTGCTGCTGCTGCTGCTAAGTCACTTCAGTCGTGTCTGACTCTGTGCGACCCCAGAGACGGCAGCCCATCGGGCTCCACCGTCCCTGGGATTCTCCAGGCAAGAACACTGGAGCAGGTTGCCATTTCCTTCTCCAGTGCATGAAAGTGAAAAGTGAAAGTGAAGTTGCTCAGTCATGTCCGACTCTTAGTGACGCCTAGCCGACATTTATTTCAAATATGGTGTTTTGTGAGGGGGTGAGCATGTTTGAATATTTTAGGTAGAAATGGCCAGACTGAGCTGAAGCAGTGCAAGTTAGAGCATAAAATTACATTTTATCACGTTTTTGANACTTTCATCAAGAGGCTCTTTAGTTCCTCTTGACTTTCTATCATAAGGGTGGTGTCATCTGCATATCTGACGTTATTGATATTTCTCCCAGGAATCTTGATTCCAGCTTGTGCTTCTTCCAGCCCAGCGTTTCTCCTGATGTACCCTGCATATAAGTTAAATAAGCAGGGTGACAATATACAGTCTTGACATAGTCCTTTTCCTATTTGGAACCAGTCTGTTGTTCCATGTCCAGTTCTAACTGTGGCTTCCTGACCTGCATAGGTTTCTCAAGAGGCAGGTCAAGTGGTTGATATGCCCATCTCTTTCAGAATTTTCCACAGTTTATTGTGATCCACACAGTCAAAGGCTTTGGCATAGTCAATAAAGCAGAAATAGATCTTTTTCTGGAGCTCTCTTGCTTTTTTGATGATCCAGCGCATGTTGGCAATTTGATCTAGAAATTAGGATACATTTAAAATGGAATCACAGTGTCATTTTATCTAAGCCTATTACCCCATCTTTATAAGGACATTGAGACAATAATCTATTCACTGTATTTCATCTTATGTTTTCTGGAAAGCTCCAGAGAGGAATTTATTTGTTCACTTATTTGTTAACTTTTTGTTTCAATATTAATATTTTTAGTTTAATCTAAAAAATTTGAAGTATAGTTGATTTGCAGTATGTTTGCATAAAACATAGCGATTCGCAATTTTTAAATTTTGTATTCCACTTATAGTTAATATAATATACTGGCTCTGTTTCCTGTGCTGTACAATCCTTGTATCTAATTTATTTTATGCATAGTAGTTTGCATGTCTTGAGCCCATATTCTTGTGCTGCCCTCACCCCCTTGCCTCTCCTGACTGGTAACTAGTGTGTTTTCCATATCTATGAATCTCTTTCTTTTTGTTATATTCACTAGTTTGTTCCAGTTTTTAGATTGCACATAATAGTAATATCATATAGCTTTGGCTTTTCTGTGATTTATAAGCATAATAATTCCTAAGCATGGAGTTTTTAAATCCATCCATGTGGTTATAATGGCAAAATTTCATTCTCTTTAATGGCTGAGCAGTATTCCGTTGTGTATATACCATCACTTTTTTTCCCGATCATCTGTTGGTAACTCAGTCTGAGTCGTTCTCTTGGTTATTATAAAAAATGCTGCTGTGAACGTTGGGGCACGTGTTACTTTTTGAATTAGTGTGTTTGTTGCCTGTTTTTAAATATATATACCCAGGTGTGGAATTGCTAGATCATATAGTAAGTCTGTGTTTTAGTTATTAAGGCTCATCCATACATTCCCACTAATAGTGTAGGAGCTTTCTCTTTTCTCAGTGCAGATTATTAATGAGACCTCTATGTCAGAACACTTCCTGTTTATCCTTTAAAGAGTCAAATGTCAGCTGTCACATCATGGGATGTGGCTCGTTGGCCATGTTGCTTTGTGCACACATGGACTGTCTCAGTGGTTCTGAGGGATGGGACTGCTTCACCGCCACGACTGCACAGTCTCACTGTGGGTGCATAACTGCTAAACTGCTCTTACACCTGCCTGTAAGGTGTGATAATATCCCAGCATCAGTGTACTCACATATTCTCACCTTTCATTTAATGGTCACTTTTCGTTTTGAAAATTTTAAACATATGGAAATGCAAAAATACAGCAGGAAATAGAGACCTGCACAAACTTGAACCTACAGCTTACTTTTCATCTAGATTCACCAGACAGTACTATGTTTTTCAAACATTACTGTTTTATCACAAATTATTTTTCGTCTGTTTCTGTGTTTGCTGTTTCATGTAAGAATAACTTGTAGACATTTGGACAATTTGCCCCTTGATAGCTGAATATTTGCTTCCTTCTTTCAAGGGCATTCTCTAATCTAACACAATAGAGGCATTTTACTTATCAATCAACAACTAATATCTTCCTAACAAATCAATGCTAATGAGACACCATGATTGAATAGCTAGTCCAAACACAGATTTCTCCCAGTAAGACAATGATGTCTTTTCTATCTAGTTTCATAAATCTAGGATCTAGTCATGATAAGAGAACTGCATTCCATTGTCTTGATTCTTTTGTTTCTTTAATTTAGAACACTTGCAGCTCTTTCTTTTTTCCGTCAGTGATACATTTTTGAGGAATACACGCTTACTGTTTTGCACAACATCCTTCAGTGTAGATTTCTCTGATCCTATGCCTCATCTTGAGACTCAGGTTTAACATTTGAGCAGAACTGCTACACCGAGATGACCATGGAACCTTCTTATTGCATCACGTCAGAGGTACAGATTAGGGATATTTTCTGTTATTGGTGATGAGTTTCATTATTTGGTTATGATCGCATAGTAGATTTACTCCTTTTTGAGGTGAATTTTCTCCAGTGTAATTGATAAAACAATTCTTGGGGTGAAACCTCAAAGTTGCCTGAAGAACTTAATTAAATACTTTGACCAACTTATTCTAGCAGCCACTGTAGATATTTCCTATGAACCAATCCTCAGATGATGGTTGGAAATCCATATTTTCCTATCTCGTAAGGGTGTTAATTGCCATTCCTCCATAAAGAAGAGTTTTTCCCCTTATCTTTTGACAGTGGATTCAAGGATTCCTTTTCATTTGCAGTGATATGTTATGAGTATAATTTTCCTTTTTGATCCTCAAATTTTCCCCAGTTTTTCCACTGGGAAATTCTTCAGCCTGGGTATATCCCATCAGGTTTTTTGGTGAAAATTATTGAGTTAAAAATATAAATAACATGCAGTTCAAGGGTACAATGCAGTGACCTTGAGTAAATTCACAGTATTTTGTAACCATCACCACTGTCTCGTACTAGAATGTTATTATTACCTCAAGCAGAAATCTAATTCCCTGGAATTATCACAGCCCTATTTCCTCCTTCACCCTGGCTGTCCTGTCCTGTCAGACCCACCATGTTAGATCCTATACACAGTAGTACCCTGTAAGAAGAGAGAAAATATTGTTAAGTGTTAATCATCCAAACTTTTATTTTGCTGATAGTTTCAATTGAAGGCTATTGAGGGGCATTTTTATCTGAGCACGATTTTTGCTCCTGAGCTGAAATTAGAAACAATAGGAAATAAAAACAGA
>SJYA01002416.1:0-51125 GCA_006410615.1 Neotragus moschatus
GGGGGATACCATGGCTTGGAGAGGGACAAGACCAGTCCGGGGTCACTCAGCAAACACCCAGAGCTCAGGCTAGTCCAGAGACTGAGCAGGGCAGGGGCTCTTGGAAAGAGCAAAGTGCAGCTAGGGTGGGGTAGCAACGAAGGCCCTGGGCACCTGGCCAGAGTCTGCCCTGGGTGTGGGTGGCAGGTGTGGGCGAGGCCTTAACCCTGCCCTGCCGGGGGCAGTGGAAGCCAGAAACAGCCCCTGAGGCTGCGCTTGTCTAGAACCAGCACCTGGTGTTTGGGTAGGGCCCACACAGTCCCTGGTGGTGAAGACAGTGGACTTGGGGGCCAGGTGGCCTGGGTTCAGATCCTCGCTCTGCTACTTACTAGCTGTGTGACCATGGGTGAGTCACACATCTTCTCTGTGCCACTGTTTGCAGTCCTTGCAGAATGAGGATGAAACAGCCCACCTGGAAGAGCTGCAGTGAGAATAAAATGTGAGAGTCCGGAAAAAGGGCAGAGGGAGGCCCCCTAATTATGCAAACCTGGGGGCTTAGCTCCCTGGCCTAAGAACTCGGATCTGGGTCAGCTGAGGGGCTTTCCCTGCCTTGTCTTCTATAGCGTCACTGTCACACTCCAGCCCCCAGCCCTGGCAGAGACAGAGCCATTGCGGGGTATAATTTCTCTCCCCGGAAACCTCTGACCACCAACTTCCTCTTTTCAGGAAAAAGTCTGGTGGGGGGTGGGGCCAGGCAGGGACTAGTGCTTCCCCCTGGTTTGTGGGTGACTTTGGCCAAGTCACTTCCCGTCTGGGAGCCTGAGTTTCCCCACTGAGAGAGGAGGGCATTGAACCTTCCCAGAAGGACTGGTGAGGGGTGGAGGAGGGCCCCTTGGTGCCTGTTCAGAGTGCTTGGGGAAGGGATGCTGACAGTTACTCAGCACTCATGCCAGGCACCACGCCAAGCACTCTACATGCCCAGACTCATTTACTTCTCCCACTGCCCTGGGAGGTGGGGTCTGTCGTTTCCCCAGTTTGCGGGCAAAGAAGATGCCTTCTGTGGGAAGGTTGCTCGCCTGAGTCACATGGAGTAGGTGGCCCAGCGGGGATTTGAACCTACGTCTGCGGATATCAGATCCTGAACCCTGAGCTGTGTTACTCAGCCCCCTCCCCGAAGGCCTAAGTCAGATGTCACCTCCTCCAGGAAATCTCTGATCCAAAGGCTGGGGCAGGCCCTCCTTCTGGGCAGCCCCAGGCCTGGTCTTGGATTATCACCATGTGCAGACAGGACAGTCCCTTGCGATGCTCTCCTGCCCTGCAGGGTGGGGCCGAGGCTGTCAGGGTCACTGCCGGACACAGAGCAGGGAGTGTCTGCTGATGGCCGTTGGCACCAGGGGGCGGGGGAGGGTGGGTGGCGCCGGATGGATGGGGTGGGCAGCAGGAAGGGGAAGAGCCTGGGATCTCGCATCAGTCCCCAACTTGCCACAAGCCCCCCCCTTCACCTCCCTGAGCCTCAGCTTCCTCCTCCACAGTGGGGAGTGGGGCAGGAAGGTCCAAGCCTCCCGGCAGAGACAAGGGATACTGAAGCTCCAAGGGCGTCGGGCAGGGGCTTCTTCCCAGTGCTGCCCAGGACACCTGTTCTGTCCCTTGCATCCGCTTCTCCCGGGCCCCCTCCTCCAGCTCTCTTGCCACATCTCTGTCTCTCGGTCCATCTCAGTCCGCCTCCCCTGTAACAATCTGACCCCCTTTCTTACCTCCCTCTCCCCATCGCCAGTCTGTATGTTTGTCTCTTCCAGCTGGTCTGACTGTTCCTCTTCCTGTCTCTTGCTCCCCATTTGACTGTCTGTCTCTTTCCTTGTCTGTCTCACATCCCCCAGTTTGTCTATTTGTCTGTCTGCCCCGGTCTGTCTTTCACCATCCCACCTGTCTTTTTCTCCCTGTCTGGGTCTCTCTGAGGCCCTGTCCTCAGCCCTCTCTCTCGGTCTGTCTTCCTCTTCCTCTCCGTGGGTCCCCCTTCCTGGCACACTGACTTTGCGTCTGTGAATCTCCCAGGGGAACGAGAAGGTGACCGGCCCCTGGGGGGAAGATGCCAGGCTCCCCACAGCTAACTGGCCTCTCTCCCTTTCCCCCGCCCGCCTCTCTGCAGCGAGACTGTTGTGTGCACCAGCCGGGCCACGGTGATGCTCTATGATGACAGCAACAAGCGCTGGCTGCCCGCCGGCACGGGCCCGCAGGCCTTCAGCCGGGTCCAGATCTATCACAACCCCACCGCCAACTCCTTCCGGGTGGTCGGCCGCAAGATGCAGCCAGACCAACAGGTGAGGCTCCCCTCCTCCTTGCCCCCTCTGCCTGCGGGGCCTCACCACCCCTCACCCACTTCTCCCCTCCCTGCCTCCCGCCAGGTGGTCATCAACTGTGCCATCGTCCGGGGTGTCAAGTATAACCAGGCCACCCCCAACTTCCACCAGTGGCGCGATGCCCGGCAAGTCTGGGGCCTCAACTTTGGCAGCAAGGAGGATGCCACACAGTTTGCCAACGGCATGGCCAGTGCCCTAGAGGCCTTGGAAGGTTAGAGACAGTGGGCGGAGGGGACCATTGAGCCCTGCAGTGGGGCCTGGGGCTGTCCCTTTACCACTCTGCCTCAGTATACTCATCTGAAAACAAGGCTCATTCACTGCTGCTGTGGAGAGTTTCTGGGCTGGCCAGAAAGCTCATTCAGGTTTTTCCGATGTTATGGAGAAATCCAAATGGATTTTTTTCACCAACCCAATTTTGTGGGCTCCTCTTTGCCCTGAGTGCACCCACGTGTCAAACACATGGTTCCTAAGAGCCCATTTTGCTCCATGAATTTTTACACTTGCACACTCCTGTGTGACCACCTTCTAGATCAAGATAGAAATATTTCAGGCCTCCGGGAGGTTTCCTTTGCCCTTTCTCCAGGTAACCATTAGACTAACTGACGTCATTCTCAGTTAGTTTTCAAGCCACAATGTTAAGAAAAAACTTCCAGTTGGTATTTCTTAAACTGGAATGTGCCCGCGAGTCATCTAGGAAAAAATGCAGATTCTGAATCAGGTAGGTGGGCCAAGTCCGGAGCCTCTGTGCTTCCAACAAGCTCCCTGATGATGCCACAGTTTACGGGTCCATAAAGAGCGCTTTGAGGAGCAACGGTTTTAGGTGACAGCTGTGCGTCTAAGTTCGCCAGTCGTCAAATGGTGGAGGCATTTGCTTCCAGGAGCAACTTCAGTGGCAGTCTGAAGCACAAGAAATAACCGGAGCCGGAGGCCTGAGGCTGGGTGAGGAGGAGGCTGTCAGCCTCTTCTGAGTTCTCAGGTTGGGGGTCTGAGCAGCTGTGACTGTGTGTTAAGAGCCTGGATTCTGGAATCTGCCTGAATTCAAGTCTTGTCCCTGCCAATTCCCATCTGCAGGCCTTGGGGTGGGTGACCCCCTTCTCTGGGCCTTCGCTGTCCTGTTTGTGATCTGGGTATCCTTCCAGTGCCCACCGCCTGTCAGCTCAGTCAGGGGAAGCGGGTGCCAACCCGCCTCACAGGGTACCCGGAGGCCCCTCAGGAGCGTGCCAAGGGGTGGGGCTGGCTTCCGTGTGACTCACTAGCCTTTACTCTCACTTCTAGGAGGTGGGCCTCCGCCCCCACCACCACCCACGGCGCCTCCCACCTGGTCTGCCCAGAATGGCCCCTCGCCAGAGGAGATGGAGCAGCAGAAAAGGTGGGCCTGGTCCCCGGGTGGGAAACCTTCCCCCAGCCAGAGTTCTAGGTGGTTCCAGAACCCCTGACGCCTAGAGTTCAGACCTCTCCAACTTGCAATTTTCAGAATGTTCCAACTCCCAGGGGACTAGAAATCCACATCTTTAAGAACCACCACCCCCGCCTTGGAGTTGGAAAAACTCCTGATGCCCAGAGTTACAGAACCCTTCAAATCCCAGTCCCCTGGACTCACAGAGTCCAGAACTGGGTTGTTTAAAGGATCTTGGGCGTTTTGTGATTCCTGATGATCTGATGACTGGATCGCTCACATCCCGGTCTTGCCCTGTCCCTGCCCTCACCACCCCACCCCCCAGCCCTTTCCTGGGCCCCTGGGGGATAGAGGACATGAGTGGAGCTTAGGAACCAGCCCTGCCGGGCACCTCTGAGGGGCAATCCGGGAGGTTGCTGGCCACCTGGGGGCCCTGGGTGATAGCCACTTGCCTTCCCTCCCCAGGCAGCAGCAGTCAGAGCTCATGGAGCGGGAGCGCAGAGCCTCCAACGCAGGTGATTGCTCAAATGGCCTCGGGGGTCAGGGGACCGCCCCAGAGGAGGGGGTGGGCCAGCCGGACAACAAAGAATGAAGCTTCTCTCTCAGCACCCCTCCTGTTTTGTGTTTCTTACAGGAGGCCCGCCTGCTCCCCCAGCTGGGGCACCACCACCGCCCCCAGGACCTCCCCCTCCTCCGGGTCCACCCCCACCCCCTGGTCTCTCCTCCTCAGGGGTCTCGGCCTCCACACAGGGAGCAGGGGGAGGCCCACCCCCGGCACCCCCTCTGCCCACAGCACAAGGCCCCAGTGGTGGAGGGACCGGGGCCCCCAGCCTGGCCTCAGCCATTGCCGGCGCTAAACTCAGGAAAGTTAGCAAGGTGAGGGGCAGGCGCAGTGGGTGTGGGGTGACAGGTCTGATATAATAATGGAATGAGGCCAGAGTTGCCTGGGAGCCTCACAGGAAGGCTGGGAGGCCCGCCTGTAAATCCCTCTCTTCTCTGTAATTTCTCCAGCAGGAGGAGGCTTCAGCGGGGCCCGTGGCCCCCAAAGCTGAGAGCAGTCGAAGCACGGGCGGAGGCCTCATGGAAGAGATGAACGCCATGCTGGCCCGGAGGTGAGCCTAAGCCCAGAGCTCTCAATGGTCTCGGAAAGCTCTCAAAACAAACCCCCAGCCCAGAGGTTATCACCTGGAGATTCTGGTTCAGTAGGGCCAGGTGTGGGGAGGGCTCAGATTCCTGATTAGTTTGTTTCTTTGGGTGAAAGTTCATCCTTTGATAGCCAGGTTTGAGATATGATGGGGACTGCATTCTCCTGAGATGGCTGAGGTTTGCAACCCCCTAGGTAGCCTCTGGAATGTTCTGGAACCCAGAATTTTAGGACCTTAGATGACCCCGCCTTAGAAGCTGGGGACTCTGCCCTGAGAATTCTGTGATTCCCAAATGTAGGAATCCTAAACGCCATTCCCACCCCCTCATTCGTGAACAGCAAGCACCCTCTTTGACTTCTAAAATTAAAATGTGCTTAGCCTTGATGAATTCCAGAAGTTTGCACCCTAGGACCCACTTTTCCAGAACTCTGGGGAAGGGAACTGTTGAGTGGCTGAGAGGGGACAGAAGCCATCTGTTTCTGCCTTTCTCTCTCGCAGAAGGAAAGCCACGCAAGTTGGGGAGAAACCCGCCAAGGATGAATCTACCAATGTGAGTTAAGGACCCTTCCTGTCTTATACACTTTAGGATGTACCATTAGAGTAGGAATATTGGGGCGGGGGCTGTGATAGGGATTGGTTATGTTTGAAGGTGGAAGGAAGAAAAGGAGCAGAATGGCCATGTCTGGCTCATGACAGTTTTACTTCCCACCAGCAGGAGGAGTCAGACGCCAGAGTCCCAGCCCACAGTGGTGAGTGAGAGCCCAGTCTAGTCACAGGAACTACAAGTCCCAGGATGCCCTCTTATATATAACACACCTTCATGGGAAAGTCTGAACAGATAATTCTGGGGATTGTAGTCTCCTGAGATGATTCTTTGAACGGGGGCTGATGAGGCGCGGGAAGAAAGGCTGAGGCAGGGGACTCCTTGTTCCTGATCTTTTTGACTTATTGTTTGTCCCCTAGAATCTGTGCGGAGACCCTGGGAGAAGAACAGCACAACTTTGCCAAGGTGGGCCAACAATACTGGGGCCCCACCCCCAGAAAGAGTGGGACTTGCCAAGTTTGTAGGGAGGAACACAGTGTGACCCCTGGAATGGGAGGCAGGGGAGGCAGACCCTCTCTCTAACCTCGTTTCTGCCCCACACCACGCCACCTCTCCCAGGATGAAGTCGTCTTCTTCAGCGGCCACTTCCGAGGCCCACCCCCCTACGCCTAGCTCCAGTGACGAGTCAGACTTGGAGAGGGTGAAACAGGTAGGGGAGGGGACTGAGGGTGAGGCTCAGGGGATAGAAAGGAGATCTGGGTCTAGACTCTGCCACTGACCTGCTATGTGATTCTAGAAAAGGCCTTGGAACCCTCAGTTTCCCAATCTGAGAACTGGAGAAATTGGATTGTGTCAGGGATGACAGACTCCATAACCTCCTTGTACAATGCCCATGACACCTTACTAATCTATCCCTGCACTCATTCCCGATGAGTATCCAGAATCCTTTTCCACACACTGGCCGCAGACATTTTATCACCAACCGGAGTTGGCAGAAGACTGGAATGTCTTATTTGCCAGCCCTGGTACTGGATGTTCTCCAGTACTTTTCTCTCTGGCTCAGAGGATCCAGAATTCTCCCCTAGAAATCTCAGTCACTTTGTGGCCTGGCCAGTGATGTCATGGTGTGTGTGCGATATGGTTCTCAACCCTCCTTCCTCTGGCCCCTGAGTCATTAAGAAACAGGGGATTCACTTCTGCAAGTCCAAGTACTCTTCCACATTGGTTGTACCCCCATTTTTTTTCAGGAGCTTCTGGAAGAGGTGAGGAAGGAATTGCAGAAAGTGAAAGAGGAAATAATTGAAGGTGAGGTGTTTTCCTTTTTAAGCATTTATTTATTTTGGAGGCATGGGGTCCCTTGGAACCTTGTTTTGGAAGGGAGAAGGGAAAGTGGCTCTGCCCCTGACCTCTGCCCACTGTTTCCTTCCAGCCTTTGTCCAGGAGCTGAGGAAGCGGGGTGCCCCCTGACCACAGGGCCCCAGAAAAGCCAGTTTCTCCTTTCCGCACACCCTCTCCGCCTGTCACCCTGCTTTCCCTGCCTCGACTTGACTTGGAATTGGCTGAAGTCTACACAGGAATGCATCTTCCCCACTCCCTATGTCACTTGGAAAATTCCAAAGGGTGTGGCTTCCCAGCACCACGCCCACACCCATATTGGCTGCTGATTGGCTGGGGAAGCCCCCACCCTTTGTTCCCTTTGGTCCTTCCCCTCTGCCATCCCCTTGGGGCTGGTTCCTCTGCTGGGGATGTACCAAGTAACCCCACAGTAAGGGGGAAGGAAGGAGGGAATTTCACATTCCCTTGTAGATTCACTTTAACGCTTAATGCCTTTGAAGTTTTGTTTTTTAAGAAAAAAAAGTATATATATATTTAGGTTTGTTGGGCGGGAGGAAATTTTTTTTTCTCTTTGGTTTTGATAAAATGGGGTGTGGGAGTTTTTAAATGCTGTGCCCCTGGCTTGTCCCATTTGGGACAGCTGTGTAAGGAGGGTTGTCCCGCCAGGCTAGGGGTGCCTCCTCCTACCCCAGGGACCACCCTCCCCTCCCTCTGGCTCCTTCCCTTTTTCTATGAGGAATTAAGATGCTGTAACTTTTTGGAACCTCAGTTTTTTGGTTTTTTATTTGGGTAGGTTTTGGGGTCTAGGCCATTTTTACCCCCTGGGGATAAACAAGATAAGGGGGAAAGGAATAGAGGAGGAAACCGCTCCTCTTACCTTCACCTTTAGCTTCTTGGAAATGGGCCCCTGCGGAATAAATCTGCCGGTTTTTATAAATGCTAAGATTTCTGGCGTCATTTGAATGGCTGCTCTCATGAGGATGGGCATGTCCCTCTCTCCCTCAGGAATCCCACCTTCCCTCACTTTCCTTCCCACCAGAACCTGCTCCTCTGCCCCCTCTTGGCTTCCCGGTGCCCCTCAATAGGCAGCTTCCTTACTCCTTTCCACCCAGCCCTAGAGAAAGCCAAGGGCATCCCTCATTGACCGTTTGCCCTTGGGCCAGACCCTTTGGTTCTCCTGGACCTCAGTGTCTCTCTCTGGGAAAGGACTCAAAGGATGACCCAGGCCTCCTCCCACCGGGAACCCTTCGAGCTTTTAATTTTAGTGAGCCTTGTACCCATTTGGCAGATGTACATCATGGTTCTCAAGACACTTTCTTAAGATGACATTTCCCCCCCCAGAGCTCCTTTAATTATTACAATATTTACAGTCTTAAAAAGTAGAACTCAGGAATCAGAGGTCATACACCACCACCCCCGCACCCTGCCAGCCTTCAGTGGTTCATTGGGTGGACAGGGGGTAGGTGAAGTAGCCTGGTGGAATTATTCCATTTTGTTGGAGGTAGGGAACTTCAGGGCTGAGGGGCAGACTTCACCGGCAGAAGACTTTGCATGAAGGTGGGGGGGGGTGGTAACTGAGTGTCCAGTTCAGAGGCAGGAAGTAAGGGGGAATCCCTGAGTACTCTGAAGAGCAGATTTGGATGGAGGCAAGGGTGGAAGGGGAGATCCACAGAAGGGGAGGACCCCAGTCAAGGTACCAATGGTGGACTAAATACAGGAGACAGAGTGACTCAGAAGAGCTGATGCATGCCAAGGTCCATCCTATTCCTAACCCCCTAAAAGAGGGAGGTAGATGGAAGGTCATGGGGTCAGGAAGTCCATCAGAGGTTTCTGTACCAGTGAAGAAGCGGGAAAAGGTAGATGGGGGTCCCAGGAAGAGGACCACTCCTCGGGTAGGGTGAGGATGTGAGTGATAAAATGAGAGATGGTGTAGTGGTGGGTGGGTGGGGTCCAATGGAAGACACCACTTCTCCATTCCAAAGTGCTAAACCAGTGGAGTAGGGGGTGGAGGGTTGGGCTGGAACGTTTTACCAGTGGATGGGGGAGTCCCAGTAGAAGGTACCCCTCACTGGGCAGGTTAGTAAGGAGGTGACCAAAGGCCTGGTTGGATCAAGCCCTGTCCAGGATCCCGACTGCCATTAAAGGAGCCTGGTGTTATTAGCTGGGCCGGTGCAGGGAGGGATAGTGCAGACAGACATGGCAGCCCAGACTTCAGTCTTGTCCAAGACCTGGGTCTGTCAGCCCCTCATCTGATATGGGCTCTGCCTGGGGCGCTGGCGGCAGGTCCTGGACGCAGAGCTGGGCGCGCACCTCTCGCATCTGCGCCTGCAGCTCCTCCAGGACGCCCGGCGGCGGCGCCGCCTGCACCTGCGCCTGCAGGGCCTCCAGCACCAGTGCCAGGTGGTCCACCTCGTCCCGCATCGCGTCCCAGGCGGCCAGCTGCTCCCCCTCCTTGCGACGCTGTTGCGTCTTTTGTCGCGAGTACTCCAGCACCAGGCAGCCGCAGGCCACCACGAAGATGGTGGCCTCGCCCAGCAGCTCGGCGCCCAGATCCGCAGCTGCCTCCTCGTTCAGTGGCTTGATGGTTTCCGCATTGAAGCCCATGAGGCGCATCTTGGCCCGCATCTCGACCCAGTGGTACACTGCAGGGGAAGAGAGGGGTCGGGGATCTTGGTTGGGACCGCAAGCCCTGCCCCTCGATGCTCCGTGTCCCTGTCGGAGCAATGGGGACGCAGCGGCCAGAATCGCGAGCGCTAGTGGGAAATGGGCACCTTTAACCAAGACTGGTGCCAGGCCTCGCAGTTACCTGGCCAGAAGTGGCCGTGAGGGCATTATTTTGAAAACTTCCAGAAGGTTCTGGTGAACTACTGCAGATGAGAATTGCTGCCCTGGAGGGGAGGTCTAGGGTGTGGGGCAGCATCTCTAAGGGGAGGTGAGTGGCCACAAGTCCAGGGGAGGTGTAAACCTTGCCCCTGCCCCACCCCCCAGCCCACCAGCCAGGCTCCTGCCCTCTCCCCAAAGGTGGAGCTGATGGTGATGCACTCCGTCCTGAAGTGAGTTCACTGTGGGGTTTGGGGCTTTTTACAGAGCTCAGGGCTGGGGCTCCTGCTCTAATGCCAGCTTCTTCCTTATCTGATCACTTGTGTGAACAAGAGTTATCACCATTGTCCTTGTTTGTCAATGCAAGAGCAGCCTAGAGTTGATATTTAAGCCTGAATCCCTGCAGTAATAATATTTATCCATTGATACAAGAACTGATGGGAAAAATAAGGTTCCTTGGGCTCATTAAGGGGTGAATTTCTGAAAACATTTATACTTGACCCTTGCCACCCATCCTCCACAGGCTAACCTAATAGGTTTTTTTTTTTCCCTTTAAGTTAGAAGAATAACATGCACGTGGTGGGTGGGGGATCATTTAGATTACACAGAAGTGAGTAAATTGCAAGACAAAAGTCCATCTTTCCACCTCCAGTTTTGGTCCTCCTAGCCCTCAAAGGTTAACCACTTTTTTTTTTTTTTTTTTTTGTCACACTCTGTGACTTGCGGGATCTCAGTTTCCTGACCAGGCATTGAACCCAGGCCACATCAACGAAGGCATGGAATCTTAATCATCTGACCACCAGAGAACTCCAAAGGTTGACTGCTTTTGATCTTTTTCTGTTAACATTTGTTAAAGAAAACATGATAAGGACTAGCCATAAAGAAAAAGTTTGACACACTGGAATGCTCTGAAATTACAAACTTTCATTCCTGTTTGATGCCCCAGAGGGCAACTCCCTGGCAATCTAGTAGTTGAGACTCCATGCATCCAATGCCTTGGGTCCTGGTCTGATCCCTGGTGGGGGAACTAAGTTTCCACATGCTGACCCAATGTGACCAAAGAAGAAAAAAAAAGGTGAGGTGGGGGTAGGGGGACACAAGCAAGAGGAAGAAAAGGCAAGTTCCAGACTGGGAGAAGCCATTTGCACTACACCTGACAAATACCTGACAAATAACTCAGGTTCAGGACATGCAAATACCTCCTGGGGATCAATAAGAGGATGTCAGACCAGTCAATAGAAAAATACTTGAATCACCTAAGAGGAGAACTAAATGGCCACTCTGTGTGTGTGTGTGTGTGTGTGTGTGTGTGTGTGTGTGTCTCTCAGCCATACCTGACTCTGAGACCCCATGGATTGTACTCCGCCATGCTCCTCTGTCCCTGGGATTTCCCTAGCAGAATAGTGGAGTGGGTTGCCATTCCCTTCTCCAGGGACTCTTTCTGACCCAGGGATTGAACCTGGGTCTCTTGCATTGCAGGCAGATTTGTTACCATATGAGCCACTAGGGAAGCCCACTAGACACGTTAAAAAAAAAAAAAAATGCTAACCTCTATTACACATCAGGAAAATAGTAATTAAAATCACAGAGAAAGCACTATACACCCATCAGAACAGCTGAAATGAAAACACCACACATCCTGAATTGAAGTGAAAGTCACTCAGTCATGTCCAACTCTTTGGGACCCCATGGACTATACTGTCCATGAAATTCTCCAGGCCAGAACACTGGAGTGGGTAACCTTTCCCTTCTCCAGGGGATCTTCCCAATCCAAGGATCAAACCCAGGTCTCCTACATTGTAGGCGGATTTCTTTACCAGCTAAACCACAAGGGAAGCCCCAAAACAATGGAGTACATAGCCTATCCCTTCTCAAATGGATCTTCCCGACCCAGGAATCAAACGGGTCTCCTGTATTGCAGGCGTATTCTTTGCCAGCTGAGCTATGAGGGAAGTCTGTTTCTACACATATTAAGTGCTGCCAAAGAAAAACTGCAGTCAGACTCTGAGGAGGTCAATGAGGACATCCACCCACGCCGGCAGCTGGTTGGCAGTGACTACTAAATTTAGCATCCAATCCTGATAAACCAGCAATTCCGCTCTTGGGTGGACACCCACCAAAACCTGTCACATGTTTTCCGAAAGACATGTCCCTGCATGTTCATCTCAGTGCTATGAATAAAGGACCTGAGACAACTTGAATGCCCATCCATAATAGCAGGATTGGTTTAAAAAAAATAAAATGTACACAGTGAAACACTCAACAGCAGTGAGAACAAGTGAACCATGACAACATACAGCAAACTGAACAGTGTCGAGTGAAAGAGGCCACACAAGTGCACATTGCTGTGTGATTTCGTTTATGTAACATCCCCCAAGAGGCAACCTCAACCCACAGAGTCACAAGTCAGAATAGTGGTTACCCTTGGCGGGCTTAGTGACTGGAAGTGGGACATGGTAGGCTTTCTAGGGGGCTGGTTATGCTCTGTTTCCTATTCTTTCTGTGAGTTTATCAAACTGGACACTTAGGATTTGTACACTTTGCTTTAGGTATATTATAATCCTGTTAAAATTTTTCATATGAACCGGTGTTGTCCAGCCACCTTCCTGGTCTCTCCCGGGTGAGTCTCACTTGCAGCATCTGGAGAGGCCCAGAGAAATGCCACTGGCCAGTGCCCTGCCCTTCATCAGTCTATTCCTCCCTGTCACCTGTGGGCGTTCAGAGTTGGCCTTGGCCACCTGTTAGATGAGCCTGAGACATCTAAGTTCAAGGTGCCCTGACTGCCTATTTAATCCTCTTCCAGTTGGGAAATTGTACGGGCGCCTCCCAAGAGGAATCCCAGTCTTATGATGTCATCCAGGCTTCTGCTTGCGTGCAGGGAGCAGGGAGAAGGGTTGTGATGGAACCATGAATTCTCTACTCTCCCTGAGATCTGTTAGAAGGCAAAATGGGTTCAGAACCCAGGCCTGAGAAATTCCAGTCCCCTACTCAAAATGGGAGGGGAAGGGGCATGACTATGACTTGTGTTAAAGGGACCCAAATACACATTCCTTTCTCTCTCTAACATTTGTAATTGTACTATTTTTTTAAAAACTTTAAACTTTTTATTTTGTATTGGGGCATAGCTGATTAACAACGGTGTGACAGTTTCAGGTGAACAGAGAAGGGACTCAGCCATACGTGGATACATATGTATCCATTCTCCCCCATACCCTCCTCTATCCAGGCTGGTTATCCATTTTGAATATAGCAGAAGACACATTTCTTTCTTGTTTAAAAAACAAAATTTGTTGAGCAGTTAAGACAGGTTTTTTTTTTTTTTGGCCAAGCAGCATGTGGGATCTTAGTTCCTTGACCAAGGATCTAAAATGTGTCCCCTGCATTGGAAACACAGAGTCTTAACCACTGGGTCACCTGGGAAGTCCCCAAAAGAGTCTTTATAATATACTTTTATTATATGATTTGAACCACAAGTTTAAAAAATGTTCAAATTCCACATGTCAATTACCTCCACAACTCTAGACAGTTCCTTAAAGGTAAAGGCTCTAAAGGGAATCTCAGCCTGAAATTGAGGAGGTTTTTATGTCACCATCTATAAATGCAGCTATGGTTATCAAGCACAGTAGTTAAAACAAAACAAAACAAAATGGTGAAATCACTCACGTTTGCCTCCCTAGCAGTGTCTTATATTCTCAAGAATATTTTTGCCAACTTAGCAACACTTCAGAGTTATTTCACTACTAATAAATAAATCTCATGATTTGAAAAGGAGCTTTATATATTTCAACACACAAGAATCTCCCAAACATAACACAGAGAGAAGAAACGCAAGTTCCAATAGATACAAACAGTGTGAGAAAAACAAGAATGTGCACTGACTGTGGACACACACACGTTTAGGAAAAGGAAAATCTCACATGGAGTAACACTCAGCAACTTCAGGACAGATGAGGGAGGAAGTAGGGAGAAAAGAGGCTTTTTAATTTTATCTCCTACAAAAGGGGGGAAAACCCCAAAACAAGTAGGGCAAAATGTTCATCTCTATTAATTCCAAGTGGTAGGTACATGGGTGTTTGTTACATTATTTTCTCTATGTCTGCAATATGTAATGATTAAAAGTAAGAGATTACAGACTTCCCTGGTGGTCCAGTGGTTAAGACTCCAGTGCAAGGCTAGGGTTCGATTCCTGGTCAGATCCTGCATGCTGTGGCCAAATAAATAAGTAAAAATATATTAAAAGTAAAAGTTTATTTCAAAAAAACCCAATTATATATATATATATATATNTCTGGGGCGTGGAGGCTCGCCCTGTCTACTTACTTGTCCCAGCTTCTAAGATCCGTAAGAGAGAGAGCCCAGGGCGGGGCACTCTCCGATATTCAAACGGACGCCGGTGGCCTAACGTAGATGGTGCAAGCTCTTTGTCTGGAACATTATTGGCTTTCCACGTAAACCAAGTTATTCAGCCTCCTTTTCTCCACCTAAATTTCCTACTACACTATTTCTTCCTAACTTCATCTTATATCTCTAAATAAATAAGTTTTTTCTTTGCCTATCCGTCTCCCCTTCGAGTCACCCTGGATCCACTGGGGCTGGGTCCCGGCACTAACTGTTGCTTCTTGACCTGCATATGGGTTTCTCAGGAGGCAGATAGGGTGGGCTGGTATTCCCATCTCTTTCAGAATTTTCCACAGTTTATTGTGATCCACAGTCAAAGGCTTTAGCATAGTCAATGAAGCAGAAGGAGATGTTTTTCTGGAATTCCATTGCTTTCTCTATGATGCCAATTTGGATGTGGGCAATTTGATCTCTTGGTGCTGAAACTAAAACCTGACTCAGCCAAAAAAAAAAAAGACTGTACAATGGTCTCATATGGAATTGGAGGGGAGAGGGATGCTCTGGAGCCAGGGCAAGCCAGCCCTGGCCCTGTTCCGTGACTGTCCTAGCCTGCAGGACACCCATAGCTACTGCCTCTGCCCCTCCCACTCCCTGAGCTACCCTCATTGCAAGAAGAATCTGCCTGCCAAAGCAGGACTCTTCAGTTCAGTACATGGGTTCAAAGAGCCCACATGCTTTGAGACAACTAAGTCCGCTCACTACAACTACTGAGCCCACTTGCTGCAACTACTGAAGTCTGGCACCTAGAGCCGGTGCTTTGCAACAAAAGAAGCCATTGCAGTGAGAAGCTCACGCACCGCCAGGAAGAGTAGCCCTGCTCTCAGCAACTAGAGAAAGGCCGCAGCAATGAAGACTCTGTTCAGCCAAAAATAAATACATTTTGAAAAAACTCATCAAATTTATACACACTATAAGTAGAGATATTTTATATATATAGAAAAAATGTCAGTCAATTATACTTCAATACAATTTTAAAAATTTAAACCATCAAATTGTATACTTTATATACATGCACTGTACTGTGTGTCACTTATACCTCAATAAAGCTGCTTTGACAAAAATACCCAAGGGAAGGCAGGATAAGAACTTAGAAATAGAGAAAAAGGACTGAAAGAGTTTGTGGCAGGAGAAGGGGTACAGAGTGGGTGGTGTGTGGCTGAGAATTGCTGCTTTTTATGAGGAACCTTAGCGAACGATTATTATTTTTGTTTTAACGTTTAATTGATTATTTGTTTTGGCTGCCCTGGGCTTTTCGTTGCTGTGCACGGGCTTTCTCCAGCGGCAGCAAGCAGGGACTGCTCTCCAGCTGCGGTATGCGGGCTTCTAACCGAGGGGGCTGCGCTTGTTGCAGAGCATGGGCTCTAGAGGCGCCGGCTTCAGCAGCCGCCGCACCGGCTTGGTTGCTCCTGGGCATGTGGGATCTTCCCGGAGCAGGGATCAAACTACGGCCCCTGCATCGGCAGGCAGATTCTTAACCACTGGACCACCAAGGAAGCCCCAGGAATGTTTATTCTTTAAACTGAGAAGTAAAAAATAAACGTTTAATGTAATTACACTACTGAGCAACTGAACTGTGTAATTACACACACGCGTTGGCACAGACACAATATTCATGGGACCTGAGCACTGCAGCTCCTATCCTCACCCACCTGCTCTGATTGGTCACCAGGTCTGATGTATTGCAATCTCTGCCCCTTGGCACCCCCCTGCAGCTCCCCACCAAGAAGTGATCATCCCAGAAAATAAAAATACAATGTTAAGCCACAGCCCTCTTCTGCAGAAAACCCTACTACAGTGGTCTCTACTTGCTGACAGAAAATGTCCTGACTCCTTAAAATGGCCACAAGGCCCAACGGGATTTTTTTTTAAAATATATTTTTAAAATTATTTTAAAAATTCCGGCAGCGCCAAGAAGCTTGTGAGATCTTAGTTCTCCAACTAGGGATCAAACCCTGCTCTGGGAGCACAGAGTCTTAACTATGGGATTGTTGGGGAAGTTCTTTCTCTTTTTTTCACCCAGGTGTTATTCTTAAGAAGAATCTTCTTCTCGTTTAATCACTACGTCCTGTTGGACTCTGCAACACCAGGGACTGTAGACTGCCAGCCTCCTCTGTTCGTGGGATTTCCCCGGCAAGAATACTGGAGTGGGTTGCCATTTCCTTCTCCAGGGGATCCTCTCTACTCAGGGATCGAACCCGCATCTTCTGTATTGGCAAGTGGGTTCACTGGCATGCACAAAGATTGAGTCCAAGGTCCCTGTGGACACCTTTCTGCTCAGCTTGGCTTTTTGGGAAGTTCCTTCCCTTCTAGTCACCAAGGTGTCCTGATGCTGCCTTTCAGATCAAGTAGAAGTGGAGCTGCTGTTTGGTGTGTGCCATGTCCATCTTCCAAGCTTAAAACTCAAAGCTCATGGGAAACTTAGAAGAACAGAATGGGAAACTTAGAAGAACAGAATGGCAAACTCTGGGGTACCTTATACACTGTCTCATGGAGGGGTCCCTGCAAGGCTGAGCCCCAGGTACAGGAGTAACCTGCTCACTAACATATCCTATAAAGACTTCCTTCCTTTTCGGTCTCACTTCCCTCTCCAGGCACCCCTTGTACCTACCCTTCTAAGAGTCAAAGAATGGTAATCATTTATTATTCCCACAGTTACTTTCTGAAGAGGTGAAGATGCATTTCTCTTGCCTCTCCTGCATTGGCAGGTGGATTCTTTATTGCTGAGCCACCAGGGGAAAATCGTGTATATCTTGCCACAATTTAAAAGAAAAAGTAACCTGGTAATGGGAAATTGGTTTAGGTGCTGCTCTATTTCACAGCCAACTGGTCAGCACCAACTGGGTGTATTGCAATATGACCCGGATTATGATCACCCAGAGGGGCTCAGTCCCAGGAGACTGCCCCGACTCCAGACCTCAACCACAAGTGGGGTTCCCAAGCCATGTGCACTTCTGACTGAATGGTTACAAATTTGGGGTGCCCACAATTCTCTCAGGTTCAAAACTGTCTAGAGTAACTCATAGATGCCCTAAAAACATTATAAACATACTTGCAATTCCAGTGTCATTATAAAAGATGCACAGAGGGTGAGATTTAGGAGAGCTTCCTGGCTCTCTCCCTGAGAATCAGAACAGGAATCAGGTTGCCACCCAGGAAGCACTGTTCCATAAGGAATGATGAAATCTTCTGCCAAGTGATTGAACTTGGCGGTCTCAATATGGCTAGTTTAAAGTCACAACCCTCTGGGGGTCTGAGGTGGGGAGAGATACATTAGGAGTTTGGGATTCACACAAACACACTGCTATATATAAAACAGGTAAATAAGAAGGGCCTACTCTACAGCACAGAGAACTCTACTCGGTATTTATAATGGAAAAGAACCTGAAAAAAAATACATATGTATCGTTGAACACGTATGTATAATTTAACACAACATGGTAAATTAACTACATACTCCGATAAAATCACAACGCTGTAAATCTTCTATCTATACCTTATTCATAGGTCTTTCTGGTGACCAGCCTGGCCTGGTTTGAGTAATCTCATTAGCATAACAAACACACCCATTCTTTAGAAATTTATGGATGATTCTGAAATGATGTTAGGAGTTGCGAAAACATCTGCATACATTCTTTATCATTAACACTAAAGGAATTTACTTGATACATTGTCATCACTGGTGACTGACTTTTCAGGGCAGACGGCTGGAGACAGAAGCTGTCTTCCCTGGGTGCTGCTGGCCTCCATGACATGTGGCAGCCGGCAGCAGCCAGAGGCAGGCCAGGGCCCAGGGCCAGAGGTGGCAGAAGGTCCCGACTGCTCATCTTCTCAGGTACAGGCCTCTCCCCACCCTCCTCCTCCGGCCCAGCTCCCAGCCAGCCCCTGGCTTTCATGTCTCTCTCTCCTGCAGCTCTCTTCCCTTTGCTGTTCCCATGCCTGCAAGGATGGCCCCACGCCTCCAAAGGTGAGCAGGGGTGTTGTGGGGTAGGGAAGCCCAGCTCCTCTGGGGTGGCCGGGCACTGGGGAGGGGCCCAGCTTCCACCTCAGTGCTCCTGCTCAGCTGAAATGGCAGCCTGAGTGCGAAATTCTGACCCACTTTCCACCCTCGGGTTCTGAGGTTGCCTCTGGGAGGATCCCCTCTGCCAGCCCCCTGTGCTGGGGGCCAGGGGGCTTCCCAGGAGGGAGGAGAAATGGGGCTTGGAGGGAGAGAGGGAGGGGTCAGGTGAGTCAAGTAATTGTAATTGTGCTGTGCTCAGTCGTGTCCGACTCTTTACAACCCCTCGGACCGCAGCTCGCCAGGCTCCTCTGTCCATGGGATTCTCCAGGGAAGAATACTGGAGCGGGATGCCATGCCCTTCTCCAGGGCATCTTCCCAACCCAGGAATGGAACTCTTCTCTCTTTCATCTCCTGCACTGGCGGGCAGGTTCTTTACCGATGTCCCACCTGGGAAGCCCAGATGAGTCATGGTCAAAAGTCCCTTTCTACAAGAAGCTCAGCTGGGGAAGCTTCTCTATCATCACTGCCCGACAGCCACTTTCACCCTGGTGACACCCCCACAAAGCACACAATCCCATTTTAGGGATGGGGAAAGTATGGCTCAGAGGGGTGAAGTTAATTGCCTGAGGTGAGGGGAAAAAATAGGGCTTAAACCTTGACCCGGCAAGTCCTCTTTCCTCTACTTAAAAACAAAAACAAACAAACAAAAAAAACCTTAGTTTTTAATTTTCACTGGGTCTTAGTCACTGCACATGGGATCTAGCTCCCTGACCAGGGATCAAACCCACCCAGGCCCCCTGCATTGTGAGCATGGAGTCTTAAGTCACTGGACTGCCAGGGAAGTCCTCCTCACTGTCCCATTCTCTTTCTGGAAACTGAGGGAGGCTGATCAGTACTTTTTCTTTAATGACCACTGGCTGTATGCACTTCTTTTGCTGTGACGGGGCACCCAAGGTGAGTGGCTGTAATTCTGCCCACTGAGGGCCAGAGAACTCAGCACAGAAGCCACGCCCCTGGGCCAGGAGGAAGGCAGATGAGGAGGTAGCGAGAGGAAAGGGGGCACGTGTGCTCTGGGGACAGAGGTGACCTGGACATTGGACCTCAGTGCTGGGTAAGGGATAAATGGATGCAGTGAAACACAGATCAAAACCACAAGGAGATACCACTTCCCACCCACAAAGGAATGGCTATAATCAGAGACTCAGACATCATGGACTGGCAAGGATGTGGGGAAAGCAGCACTCATATACTGCTGGTGGAAATGAAAAATGGGGCAGTGTCCAGAATAGACAGCAAGTAGACTGGTGGTGGTTGCCCGAGGCTGAGGCGTGTGGGGAAGAGGGCGGAAGAGAGGAGCGACTGCTGATGGACATGGGGTTTCCTTTAGGGTGACTGAACATCTTCTAAAATCAACTGTGGTAGTGACTGCACAACTCTGAAAATATACTAAAAACTATGTATGCTTGAGATGGATGAATTGTATGATATGTGAATTCTATCTTAAAAAAAAATTTTTTTTTAATTTATTTATCTATTTGGCTCTGCTGGTTCTTAGTTGCCGTAGGTGGGCTCTTCATTGTCAAACGTTGTGCATGGGGGATCTTTTAGTTTGAGTATGTGGGATCTTTTTTAGTTATGGCCACTTAAACTCAGTTGCAGCCTGTGGGATTCAGTTCCCTATCAGGGATCGAACCCCAGCTCCGTGCACTAGGAGCTTGGAGTCTCAGCCACTGAACCACCAGAGAAGTCCCTGAATTCTCTCTCTTTGTTGTTGTTGTTGTCAGTGTCTCTCTTTTTTAATATTTACTAATGTATTTGGCTGTGCCGGGCCCTAGCTGTGGCACATGGGGTCTTTGCTGCTGCTGCAGCCTGCAGAATGGGTTAGTGTGGCATGTGGGATCTAGTTCCCTGTTTTGTTGTTTAGTCGCTCAGTTGTGTCTGACTCTTTGTGACCCCATGGACTGTAGCCTGCCAGGCTCCTCTGTCCATGGGATTTTCTGGGCCAGATTGTTGCAGAGGGCTGCCATTTCCTTCTCCAGGGGATCTTCCCGATCCAGGGATCGAACCCGCGTCTCCATGTCTCCTGCATTGCAGGCAGGTTTTTTTTTTTACTGCTGAGCCACTGAGGAAGTCCCAAAAGTCCCCTGACCAGGGATCAAACCTGGGTCCCCTACACTGGGACCTAGGAGTCCTAGCAACTGGACCACCAGTGAAGTCTGCTGGATTCTATCTTAATAAAGGTATTCAAGAAAAAAACACGACAAGGGAAGAGGGAACTCCTTGGTGGTCCATTAGGACTCTGTGCTTTCACTGGCAAAGTCTCGAGAGCAAGCCAAAAAACCACACGAAAGACAAAAAACATTCCCCACCCCCAGAAATGAATGGATGTGAGGGCAGGACCCCTGCGCCCAGGCCCTCCCACTGAGCCGAGTCTGGCCCTCAGGCGAGGTGCTGGTCCTGAGAAAGGAGCACTGGCGGCTCTGTGGCAGCCTGGCGCTGGACCCCAAGGACCAGAAGTGGAGCTGCTGCAGAGGCTTCTACCCTTTCCACCGCCCCACGCAGAGGTGCTGCCAAACCTGGGGGAAGTTCCTGGTCATCCCCATGGACCCGGAAAAGTCAGAGGCTGAAGACTGCAGGATGTACACCCAGAAAGCTCTAGGTAGGTCCTGACCCCGCTGGCAGCCTCTCTGTCTGCTCTGGGAGTCAGAGACCCTTTTCTCTCTCCTTCCTTCCTGGGAGCTCTGCCCTTTTCCGAGGGGCTTGTCTGCTACCAGACAAGGAGTCTGTGCCAAGAACTTAGTTGCGTTCCAGCTCCCTGCTGTGTGACCTCAGACAAGTGTTCTGCCCTCTCTGGGCCCAGTCTACCTGTCATCAGGGTAAGGGCATGAACTTCTCTTCCAAATAGAGTTGGGGGTGGAGACTTTCAAAGTCGTTGGAAGTGACATCAGGAGCAGTCCCTCTTGTGTTGTGCCCTCCCCTGAGCCCCTCCCCGTCCCAGGTCCCAGATCCCCACGTGTGTGTGTGTGTGTGTGTGTGTGCGCGCGCGTGCATGTGATGGGAAGTCCCCTGGGTGTCTCACAAGAATGGCCGGCTCCAAACATAGGCAGGGGTGGGGGCTCCTGGTTTTTGGAGGTCACCACCAGGTGGAAATCACCCAAAGGCCACTACACTGCAGTGGGGCCTGCTGCCTCGAGGGTCCCACAGACACTTCCAAGGTCACAGGCGGCCTTGTCTCTGAACTGGGCTGGTGGTGACCTGGGTGTTTGTTTTTCTCTTCTCCATGTATTACAGAATAAAACAAAGACTAATGATTAGATCTGTGTGCATTCTCAAACAAACATGTCCTTGATAGAACAAGCCTGATACTGATGGGCACCCATTCTGATCTGGCTTTGATGAAAAGCAAACCGTTGTGTTAACTGGCTAGAAATGCAGGACGTTTGAGGAAAAGCAAACCGTTGTGTTAACTGGCTAGAAATTCAGGACGTTCTTCTTTTCCTTCTGGCGGATTACGTTTCACGAACAGGTGTTACAGAACAGGAACAACAAGAGCAATCTCCCTTCTTGGGATTGGAACCTCTATGATCCAAGTGAACTTCTCCCAGGGACATGAGCCCCACCGGCCCTGTGAGACGAGGTCCCCTGGGAATCGGGCACTAACCCGCAGTCATGCGTAGTATTCTATGTTGCAGGGCAGCCTGTCCACCTGCCTTCTGAGTCATACTTGGGGAGGAAGGCAAAAACCTTGGAACCAACTCCCTGCTTCGAGTGTGACTCACCACGCCCAGGACCTTAGGTCTCACCCTGCAAGATCACACCAGGTAACTAATGGCACAGAGGCTGGGCTTAAATATACAGCAAAAACGTGATGGGTGAGGGTTGGCCCCTGAGTGTGGACAGCTCAGATGAGCCGTTGATATCAGTGGTCTTGGTCTCTGCTCACCTGGAAAGTTGGGGAATGATGGGGCCACCATACTTCCCTCTGCCCCCAGACCCCCTCTCCCCACTTTTGGCTTCCCTTCTCTGCTCCTGGAAGCTCAGTGCCTCTCCTCTGCTTCTGGTGGACACTGATTTTGGGCAGTGCCCTCAAGAGAGAAGGTGATAGGGACCTCCCTGGTGGGCCAGTGGCTAAGACTTTGCCTTCCAGGGCAGGGCGGGGTGGGTTCAATACCTGGCCAGGGAGCTAAGATGAACTCACGTGCCTTGGGCCAAAAAATCCAAACATAAAATAGAAGCAATACTGTAACAAAACTTTAAAAATGGTCCATATCAAAAAAGCTTTAAAATAAAAAATGAAAAGAAGGCGGGCACAGGAGAAGGTGGAGGTGGGCCCTGTCTCCCCAGTCCCCTCTGTGGCTGGGCTGCAAGCTCTTACATCTGCCCATCTGGGTCCTGCTTCTGGTGCTCCCCCTGTTGTTTTTTTGAAGACATTTACAAATATTTATTTATTTATTTTGGAGAAAGAAATGGCAACCCAGTCCAGTATTCTTGCCTGGAGAATCCCATGGGCAGCCTGGAGGGCTACAGCCCATGGGATTGCAGAGTCGGACACGACTGAAGAGACTTAGCATGCGTGCATGTTTCTTTCTTAGGGCTGGGTCTTCATTGCTGCAGCAGTCCTTCTCCAGCTGCCATGCGCAAGCCTCTCATTGTGGTGGCTTCTCTTGTTTCAGGATGTGGGCTCTAGGCACGTGGGATCAGTAGTTGTGGTGCAAGTACATAGTTGCTCCGAAGCATGTGAGATCTTAGTGCCTGGACTAGGGATCAAACCCATGTCCCCTGCATTGGCAAGTGGGCTCTTAACCACTGGAGCACCAGGGAAGTGCTCCTGGTGCCTGTCTGACATCTCCGGACAGTGTCCGGTACCTGGGGACCTTAGCCCCATGCTGGATCCCTCACCACACCAGCCCACACTTCGGTCCTGCACAGGCTTGAATAAACAAAACCAACAAACAAACATGCAGGAAANCACCAGGGAAGTGCTCCTGGTGCCTGTCTGACATCTCCGGACAGTGTCCGGTACCTGGGGACCTTAGCCCCATGCTGGATCCCTCACCACACCAGCCCACACTTCGGTCCTGCACAGGCTTGAATAAACAAAACCAACAAACAAACATGCAGGAAAAACTCGCACAGTTCCCAGGAGTTCTCCGGGGCCCCTGAGGTCCTACATAAATCTGCCAGCCCAAGCTCACCTTGCCCCCACCCTGCTCCAGCCGCTCCCACCACTCCCTGCAGCCACCAGATACTTGGCAAGCTGTGCCCTTTACTAGATCATTCTTCCCTCCCACACTGCTGCTAGTGCCTAACAGAGGCTTGTAGATCCACCCACTCTCACCTGGCCAAGGGGACCTGACGCCTTCTCTTCCAAGACTCCTTGGTCACTTAACATACAGATACAGAGCGGTTTATAGAATGATTCCCACTTTATATTATTACATATGTGTATATCTGCCAATATACATGGGGCTTCCCAGGTGGCGCGAGTGGTAAAGAACCTGCCTGCCAGTGCAGCAGACCTAAGAGACAGGGATTCGATNCAAGACTCCTTGGTCACTTAACATACAGATACAGAGCGGTTTATAGAATGATTCCCACTTTATATTATTACATATGTGTATATCTGCCAATATACATGGGGCTTCCCAGGTGGCGCGAGTGGTAAAGAACCTGCCTGCCAGTGCAGCAGACCTAAGAGACAGGGATTCGATCCCTGGGTGGGGAAGATCCCCTGGAAGAGGGCATGGCGACCCACTCCAGTGTTCTTGCCTGGAGAATCCCAGGGACAGAGGAGCCTGGTGGGCTACAGTCCATAGGGTCACACAGAGTCGGACACAACTGAAGAGACCTAGCACGCACCAATATATACACAATGCATAACTTTTTTCTGTACACACACACACACGTGTGTGTGCATTTAGAATCATGAAATACAGCTAACAGTTAACAATGATCATCTCTGGGTAGTGGGATTACAAATGATTTTTTTTCATTTCCTTGTTTTTCAGTTTTCACTGCTGTTTCTATAATGAACTCTGTTGTCTCCTAAATATGATTGGAAAATAACCTGATTGGAGTGACATTCCTTTCTGTATTGACACCTTCAACTCCAGACCACCCAGTGCCCTCGGCTCGCAAGTCATGAAAGGCCATACCCTCCTTTCCATGGCCCCAAGCCTTGTGTGATCTGGCCTCCTGTCTCTCGTCCTGCCCGCGAAGCTCCATGACTAAGCCATGGAGTCATCCCTTCTCACTCTCATCTTTGGGCCTATGCACAAGCTGTTTTCTTTGCACCTGGACTTCACCCCACTTACGTTTTCCCTTTGTTGATAAGAATCTGTATCCTTTCACTACAAGGCTGTGTCAGCTGTTCGGAGTCCTTAGCAAATAAATCATCAGGTCTGAGGGTGGTTTGGAGGACCCATGACACAGGGAGATTCAGGGATTCAATATGATTCTTGTAAAATCCTTCTTGCGGTGCCTGGAACCTAAGAAATGTGAACTGGAAGAAATTATGCTCTTCTCTGTCTTAGTTTCCTTCTCTGTAAAATGAAGGTTATTACCATTCTGCACCCTTAGGGTGGGGATGCTTCTAACCTGGGGCAAGCATGCTCTTCCCAGACAAGGGAGGAAAAGTAAGAGCCATAAAGGAAAAGATGGGAAAATCTGTTTATTAAAGTTGAAAAACTTTTGTAAAAGGACAGAAGACCTCAGAAACAAGCACCAAGGATGAGCAAAGCAAACATTCTTTTGGGGGCGGGGAGCGGGGAGCTGTGCCCATGTGGCTTATGGGATCTTGACCAGGGATTGAACCGAGGCCCTTGGCAGTGAGAGTAAGGGGTTCTAAGTACTGGACCGCCAGGCAATTTTCCAATGCAGGCATTTCTCACAGAATTAAAAGGTCCGATAAACAGCTGAAAATAAATATGCTGAGCCCCCTAGCGATCATCTGGGAAGCACAGACCACAGCCACATGTCAGCCTTCTCATTCCAAGGCTCTAACAAGAGGTTTACCAAAAAGTACCCCCATCTCGGGCTTCCCTGGTGGCTCAGTGGTAAAGAATCCGCCTGCCAATGCAGGAGACACGGGTTCTATCCCTGGTTCAGAAGATTCCACACGCCTGGGAATAACTAACCCAAAGCACAACTACTGCCCCTGTGCTCTAGAACCCCGAAGCCCTCGCACCTAAAGCCTGTGCTCCGCAGCAAGAGAAGCCACCGCAATGAGAAGCCCATGCACTGCTATTAGGAAGCCATGGCTCCACACAACTAGACCCAGCATAGCCATAAACAAACGGATGAATTAATTTTTTTAATGTCCCCATCTCAAATGAAGGGGCAGTATGCAAATTCTGTGTAGAGCACTTAGAAATCAGAACAGCCTAAAAAAGGGGGATGTGGTATATTAATAGGGTCCCAATCTCCGGATCTCGTGAATCTTACTTTATGTGGCGAGAAGGACTTTGCAGATATGATGGAGCTAAGGATTTGAGATGGGGAATGATCCAAGGTTATCCAGGTGGGCCCTAAATGCAACCCAAAGGGTCCCTGTGTGAGGGAGGCAGGGGGAGATTTGATCACTGGAGTAGGAGGAAGGGATGAACATACCCAAGTCCCTAGAACATGTGACTGTTGCCTTATTTGGCAAAAGGATCTTTGCAGATGTGGTTAAGGTTGAGAATTTTGAGGTGGTGTCATCCTAGCTTACCCAGGTGGGCCCTAAATCCAGTGACAAGTATCCTTATATGAGAGGGAAAAGGGAAAGAAAACACAGACATACAGGGGAGGGGGCTATGTGAGGGAGGAGGGAGAGAGTGGACTGACGCTGCTATGAGGCAAGGAAAGCCTGGAGCCACCAGAAGCTGGAAGAGGCGAGGAACGGGAACCGGCTCTCCCCTCAAGCCTTTGGAAAGAGCACAGCCCTGCCAACATTCCAGCCCAGTGATACTGATCTGTTTTCTAGCCTCGGGAATTGGTAAGAGAATAAATGTGCACTTCTGTTTTGAACTTTTTGTATTAGGATATAGCCGATGAACAATGTTGTGGGAGTTTCAGGTGGACAGAAAAGGGACTCAGCCATACACATGTATCCATTCTCCCCCAAACCCCTTGCCCATCTGGGCTGGCACACAACATTGAGCAGAATTCCATGTGCCATACAACAGGTCCTTTTTGGTTATCCATCTTGAATATAGCCATGTGTACATGACCACCCCAAAGTCCCTAACTGTCCCTGAACAACCATATGTGTGTTTTCTAAGTCTGTGAGTCTCTTTCTGTTTTGTTAGGTCTAAACATGTATTCTTTTAAGGAACCAAGTTTGCAGTAATTTGTTACAACAACCACAGGAAACTAATATGATTGACTGAAGACTTGAACAGATCTAATTATTATCGAATAGTGGTATTAACAGATACAATTATTATCTTTGCCAAAGATGATAAGCATGGCTAATAAACATATATAAAGATGCTCAACATCATATCTCATCAGAGAAAGACAAATTAAAACCACAATAATAACACAAGGAGTTCAGCCTGGTACACTGTGATGACCTAGAGGGATGGGATGGTGGGTGGGATGGGAGGGAGGCTCACAAGGGAGGGGATATATGTATACTTATAGCTGATTCATTATTCTGTATAGCAGAAACTAACACAACATTGTAAACCAATTATTCTCCAATTAAAAAACATTAAATTAAAAAAGAAAAAAAAAAACACAATCAGAGGAACTTCCCTGGTGGTCTAGTGGTTGAGAATCTGCCTTGCAATGCAGGGGACACAGGATCAATCCCTGGTCGGGGAAGATTCCACATGCCGTGGAGTGACAGTCAAGCCCTTGGGCTATGACTAGAGAAAGCTCACATTTCACAGTGAAAACTTAGCGCAGCCAAAAAAAAAAAGGTAAAGATGTAATGGGAAAAAATGGCCCAAGGTTAGAAACAGAGTTTTGAAAATCTGGAAAAAAGTTAACTGCTCAGTAAAATCTGAGCTAGTAAAGACATGACTACTCTTTCACCAGAGACTACTAAACATGCGATCAAAATACCCGCGTCCATTTGAGGAATTACCTTCTCTCCAGCAACATAGAGGAAAGCCACGAGAAGTCTCTGGAAAATCCAGGCCCTCCACACCCCCAGCAAAACGAAGTAGGCTTGTCCTGTCTTTAGTTGAGAGGCCAGGGTTACTCGGGATGAGCCATCAGACAGACCGTGGGAGTGGATTAACTTCCTGTGGCTTCCGTAACACATTACTATGAACTGGGTGGCTTAGAACAACAGAAGGGAACGAAACAAAGCAACCACCACCCAGAAACGTACTCTCTCACAGTTCTGAGGGACAGAAATTCAGAAGCAGCATCGCTGGCCCCCAAACCAAGCTGTGAGGGGGCTCCGCTCACTCTCAAAGCCTGAGGGGAGAATCTGTGCTTTCTGTGTTTGTTTTCATCATGCTCCGAGGCACGGTTGTTCACGGTCCTGGTCATCTACCACCTGTGCTTCAAGTCTGCATCTCCATTAAAATAATTGAGGAAACTGGGGTTCTGAGAATAACCTTCCCTGGGCCACACTGGGAAAGGGCTAGGGTCAGAATGTGTCTCTCTTGCCTCACAGTGCAATGTTCACGCCACTACTGCCACACCATGCTTTGAAATCAGCTCTCCAGATGTTACCTATAAAATAGCCCAGTGTTAATAAACAGTAAAATCCAGACTGTTTTTTTTTTTAAAGTTCATGTTAAATATATCAACTTAAATATTTTCAGCTCAAAGACCATGACAATTGTCCATGGAAGAGCCACCAGAAACTTGTTTTGGTATGACCCCTGATAAATACAGAAGGTCTTCCATGTGCCTTGTCAACCCTAATGAAAATTATAATAATCATTTTTTAATTGGTTCAATAAGAACTTTTAAATTTATTTATTTCTTTATTGGCCCTGCCAGACAGCTTCCGAAATCTTAGTTCCCCGACTGGAGATTGAACCCACGCACCCTGCGGTGGGAGCGTAGAGTCCTAACCACTGGATAGCCAGGGAATTCCCCGTAGTCGAATTTTTATTCTACGTTAGAGAGATGCTGAATTTAAGGAGAGAGAGTTTATATAATAAATATTTTGTGACATGTACACGAGAAAATTCAGCTAGGTGAAGGAACATTTTCAGATGTCTTTCAGATTTAATGTTGTTCAGTCACTTAGTCGCTAAGTCATGTCCGACTCTTTTGAGGCCCCATGGACTGTAGCCCGCCAGGCTCCTCCGTTCATGGGATTTCCCAAGCAAGAATACTGCAGTGAGTTTCCACTTCCTTCTCCAGGGGATCTTCCCAACCCAGGGATCAAACCCGCATTGACAGGCAGGTTCTTTACCACTGAGTCACCTGGAAAGCCCACAATACTGCTGTGCGGCTAGCCAAAGGGGAGAATCTATCCTCTGCCTCTTCTGGCTTCCGGTGACCACTTCATTCCTTGGCTGTGCCTGCCTCCCTCAGTCTCTGCCTCCATCTTCACATCACCTTCTCCTCTGGGTGTGCAACCTCCCTCTGACTGTCTCTCACGAGCACACCGTAAAATCTCTTTCTCATAGTATCTTTAATTTGATTATGTCTGCAAACATTTTTATAGGATGAGATCACATTCGTGGAATGCAGGGACTGGGTCTGAGGCTCTTTGGGGGCCACCACTTGTCCACTGTAGGGTGGGTTAGACCAGGTACGTTGTGAAACTCATGGCTTCATTGACTCAGCAAATGCAGGAATGCTGGTGGGTGACAGAGGTCTCATATCACACAAGACTGTGGAGACAGTGTTGCAGGGGGTCAGGGTAGGAGAGGGACCAATGGATAAGTGGAGCACAGGGGGGAATTTTAGGGCAGTGAAACTATCCTGCATTTTATAATGGTGGATGTCATTATAAATTTGTACAAACCCATAGAATATACAATACCAAGAGTGAACCCTAATGAACTATGGACTTTGGTAATATATCAATATTGATCCCTCAATTGTAACAAATATACTAAAACAAGATGTTGATAATAGGGGCAATTATACGTGTGTATGGGGGGAGAGGATATGCGGGAATTCTCCATATTTTTAAAAATACCTTTTATTTATGTATTTAGCTGTGAAGGGTCTCAGTTGCATCATCTGGGCTCTTCACTATGGCGGGCAGGCTTCTTTCTAGCTGTGGTGTGGGGGCTTATCGCCACCAGGCAAGTCAGATCCTTCACCCCACATCCTGAGTTACAACCGAGATTCTTAACCACTGCACCACCAGCGAAGCCCTTTCTGTACTTTCTGCTCAATTTTCCTGTAAGCCTTCTTGTTGTTTAGTCACCAGGTCATGTCTGACTCTTTTGTGACCTCCATGAGCTATAGCCCATCAGGCTCCTCTGTCCATGGGATTTTCCAGGCAAGAATACTAGAGTGGGTTGCCATGCCCTTCTCCAGGGGATCTTCCCAACCCAAGGATCGAACATTTGTTTCCTGAATTGGCAGGCGGATTACCACTGAGCCACCTGGAAAGCCCTTCTGTAAGCCTAAAACTTCTCAAAAAATAAAGCCTATTAATTTTGGAAAATGTATATCAAGGAACAGAGGTACTCAGATAAGTCTGAAAACAAAGACGAGGCTACCAGTTTGCCCTGCTTGAAGAGACCAAAAAATATTTTCAAGCTCTTGGCATTCAGAAGACCTGGTGTTGGTGCAGGATGGACAAACGGTTGACAGAACAGGATCAAGAAGGAGGTACTTGTGTCTGGGAACGTAGCCAACGCTACTGTCCAGAATCAGATGAGGAGGGAAAGGATGTGCCATTCCACGCACTCTGAGACACCAGCCCTCATACATCTGGAAACTGAAGATCGCAGACCTCACCCAACCTTACACTCATCAGAAACCAAAACGCAACGCCACACAAGTTCAGTGAACGACAAGCACAAAGGCAACATTAACACAAATATGAGAAGAAGGGAGACATTGAAGATATAAATTCTTAGGGTAGAGAAGCCCTTCTCAAATAAACACAGAAACAAACAGACAAAACAAGTGCCTAAAAGGAAAAAGACTCATGGATTTGGTTACTTTAAAACGAAAAAAGTTCAGCAGGACAAAACACATGAGAAATGAACAGTAATTCACAGACAATGAAAACAGGCCTCTTTCAAAAGCAGTATATATGTCCAATAAGCGGTAGAAAAGATGTTCATCCTACGGGTTAAAACAAGAAAGTACAAAATAAAAGAATAATGAAATTCCACCGCACACTTGTGTGGGTTGAAAATTTTTTTAGTTTGATCCTTGCAAGTGTCAACAGTTCCTCCCACACTTCACTGAGATTTTAGGGGGCATTCTTTTTTCGGCCATGCCACACAGCAGGCAGGATCTTAAGTTTCCCAAACAGGGATCGAACCCATGCCCTCTGCAGTGGAAGCGCAGAGTGCTAACTACTGGGCCACCAGGGAAGGCCCTACGAGGCATTTTTATATTAACTAGAAATGTCTTTGGCTTCCCTGGTGGCTCAGTCGGTAAAGAATCCACCAGCAACATGGGAGACCTGGGTTCGATCCCTGGGTTGGGAAAATCCCCTGGAGGAGGGCATGGCAACCCATTCCAGTATTTTGCCTGGACAATTCCATGGAGAAGGGAGCCTGGCAGGCCACAGTCCATGGGGTCGCAGGGAGTCAGACACGCCTGAGTGACCGAGCAACAGCTCAGCATAAGTGTCTTTAAGAGTACTTGCTTCTTTCAGCTCTGGGCATCTTCCTGAGGAAACGCTCATGCTGACCACAGAGGCATGGGCAGATCCCTGACTGTCACAAGAGGGAAGAGGGGGATAGCACCCGTGCCCACAAAGGGAGATCTTTAGTAGACGTGTCACAGCCAGACCACTCCCAAAAGGGTTCTTGCCAACGTGTTGCCCCCCCACCACCGGAAACAAGAATGCTTTTAGGGAGGGAACTTTGGTCTCTCTGAAGTGGCCGATCTTTAGGGCGACACTGTGCAATTTCCAAATATAAATATCAAGGTACAGGGATATGACCCCTGAGTGAGACAGAGCCCACTGCACTCACATACCTCCTAAACCAGGTCCATATGAGCCCTGACTTGGTGGAGGCGCTTCTGGGGAGCCTGGCCTGAGCACTGCTATTCCAGGGGTAAGGAAAGCCCTAAGACCAGAGTCCCAAGTCCAAGCCCGCCATCTCCAGTTGCCTCCTTCCTCCAGGGTGTCCGTCATGGACCCCAGGAGCGTCCCCTGATGGAGGCACGCTGGAGATAAACAATGTCAGTTACACAGTGTGAGGAGAGCACCCAGGACTAGCCCCCACCAGCTACAATTCAAAATAACTGAAGTCTGCCAGAGGGCACCCAGATCTGAGACGACTGTGGGGAAGGGGAAGGCTATCCACATCTGCTCACAGCCTTTAAAAAAAAAAAAAAAAAAGTGAATAGAAAGTAACACAGTTCATCACACACCAGTAAGGGCAATTATCGTTTAGCGAAATTTTGTTCTAACAAGGTATGTATGATATTAACATTGTTGTCATTCCATCACCCAGTCATGTCCAACTCTTTGCGACCCCATGGACTGCAGCATGCCAGGCCTCCCTGTCCATCACCATCTCCCAAAGTTTGCTTAAGCTTCACATCCACTGCTTCAGAGATGCTATCCAACCATCTCATCCTCTGACGTCCTCTTCTCTTTCTGCCCTCAATCTTTCCCAGCATCAGGGACTTTTCCAGTGAGTCAGCTGTTCCCATCAGATGACCAAAATATTGGAGTTTCAGCTTAAGTGTCAGTCCTTTCAATGAATATTCAAGGTTAATTTCCCTTAAGATTGACTGGTTTGATCTCCTTGCTGTCCAAGGGACTCTCAGGAGTCTTCTCCAGCACCACAGTTCAAAAGCATTAATTCTTCAGCACTCTACCTTATATAACACGATATTAATATACATGTGTTTTATGATGTGATGGACTTTGTTTATGAAACATATTAGGTATATGATACATATTTNGATTGACTGGTTTGATCTCCTTGCTGTCCAAGGGACTCTCAGGAGTCTTCTCCAGCACCACAGTTCAAAAGCATTAATTCTTCAGCACTCTACCTTATATAACACGATATTAATATACATGTGTTTTATGATGTGATGGACTTTGTTTATGAAACATATTAGGTATATGATACATATTTATCTGTAGTTTTTCTAAATGCAACACAATAAAACAGGAGATATCAGACTACATGGTGCATATTAAGGGTAAATTACTGAAATGTTCATTGCAATGATAAATTTATACACACACCACACACACAACATACATGATGTTATATGACATATTACATAAAATGTTTTTATATTCCATTATATACTGTGTCACATAATGCAGGAATTACACAATGTATATCCAACATGGAGGGTGAGTTGTTGGATTATATACAATATAATCATCTTGCTGCTATAGACTGAGATGGAGACTCTGCAATCTGAGAACGGCAGGGTTATTGCGGCGTCTCCAGGAAGTAGCTCTCATAGGTGGGGACTGGAGGAGTGACGGAAGCAGGACCAGGCAGGGGGGCATAAGAGCTGACCTGATGGGCATGTCAGAGCTGGTTGGCCCCTCCAGAGTTGTGCCAACTGAGGCAAGGAGGCCAGCCTTTGTCCTCTTGAGCCCTTTGCCCATCCTTCTTCCCTTGCTTACTTTGTTCCGGAGGTCAGTAAACTCTTTTTATGCAAAGGGCCAAATAGTAAATATTTGCATCTTTGAAAGCAAAATGGTATTTTTCACAAATGACTCAACTCTGTCATTGCTGTGCAAAAGCAGCCATAAAAAGACACAAACAAATGAGCGTGGCTGGATTCCAATAAATCTTTATTCCCAAAGACAGGCAGTGCCAGGCCCTTAGTCCGCTGATCCCAGCCCTGTTCTCATAGCAGAGCCTCTTGCAGGTCCAGGAAGAGGCGGACCTCATACCGTCGCAGCGCCTGCTAACCCTTTCTCACTCTGGAGGCTGCCAACGGGGCTCCTCGCATCTCCTCCCTGACCAGCTGATCTACATCCCCATCTCCGTTATTCCTGAACTCTTTCTTCTCAGCCCTCATCACCCAGACCCTGATTAGTTCCTCTTCTTTCTTCCTTCCTGTTTCTGGCTGCTCTGGGTCTTCGTTGTGGTGCACAGCTCTCTAGCTGTGGCACATGGACTCAGTAGTCGTGGCTCGAGGGCTTAACTGCCCCAAGACGTGTGGGATCTCAGTCCTCACCCCACCCCCAGGGATCGAACTCACATCCCCTGCACTGGAAGGTGGATTCTTTACCACTGAGCCACCAAGGAAGATCCTAGTTTTTTTCTTTAACTGTCCCTGCACTAGCTGGTGGCTCCGTGGCAACAGCAACCTTGTCTAGTTCCAGGTTGACTCCCAGCTGCTAGACAGAATGGGGCCAGGAGCGCAGTAAACACTTGTCCAGTAAGCGGGTAGACGGTGCCCTCTCCACCCTCCTCTGGACATGCTTCTCTCCTTCTGCCTATGGGGCTGGGGGACCCCAGCCTGGTCCCACAGCATCACAGGAGCCAGCTCAGCGATGGGCCAGTGGGTCAGGTGGGGGCTTTAGGAAGTCCATTTTCTCCTGGGGTGGCTCTCCCCAGGCAAGGGCCTGCCCAATGGGAAAACAACATGGGGGCCAACAGGGCCTGCCAGGAGATGACAGAGGCAGAGTCCTCAGGACACTGGATGAGGCTTTTGTGAGCCACTGTTGAAGAATTTGCTTCTGATGGCTTCCAGCCCTCCTCAAGAGGAGAGGAGTCCCTCCTTCCCAAACAACCACAGGGCAGATAACACTGGACTATAAGCCCCCTGCGGGTAGGGCTGGGGCTATCTCCTTCACAGCTGGGTCACCAGCTCTGCACAGAACACGGTGAGGAACATGGTGGGTACCATGGTGACAGTTTGTTTGTTGGCTGGTCAGGCGTGGCAACACCCAGGGATCAAGCTCCTGCCCCATGCAGTGGATGCGCAGAGTCCGAACCACTGGACCACCAGGCAATTCCCTTGGTGACAGTTCTTTGAATGAAAGAATAAACGAAGGACAGTTTTTCTAAGGTTAACAGGGATTTTTAAATGTGGGGAAAAAAATACACCAACTTGAAGACAGCCAATTTGAATTACAAATTTATTCTAACCCCTTTTCCCAAGTCACAAATAGATACAAAATTTTAGCTAGCAGGAAACCAGAGCGATGAGCCATCCTCTGGTCTTGTGCGTTTTAGGGGGGGATTCTTTCCCCTCACATGCGCTGACCCCACCCGCACGCAGCGGGTGAAGCGGCTACATCCCATGAATTCTCGCTGCACGTGAGAATGCGTCAGGGCTGAGTTCTGAGTCCGAGATGCGAGAGCAGCACTATGTCAGGGTCAGGGTGGCGCAGGGGGTAGGAGCTCCAACCCAGACTGCCCGTCTTCTCATCCCACGTCTGCTTCTTCCCCCTCTGTGTGACCCTGGGTAGGTGACGTTCCCTCTCTGTGCCTAAGTTTCCTCATCAAGGAAACAAAGAAAATAATGTTATGCCAACTATGAAGCACTTAGAACAGTGTCCCGCACCTAACTGAATTCAATAATTAACTCCACCAGAGGCTTCCCTTGTGGCTCAGTTGGTAAAGAATCTGCCTGCAATGCAGGAGACCTGGATTCGATTCCTGGGTCAGGAAGATCTCCCGAGGAAGGAAATGCCAACCCACTCCAGTATTTTTGCCTAGAGAATCCCATGAAGAGAGGAGCCTAGCAGGCTACAGCCCATGGGGTTGCAAGAGTTGGACATGACTTAGCAACTAAACCACCACCACCACCACTCTGATAATGACCGCATCTAACCGACAAGAGGTCCGTGACATTGATGTCGTTGACACTGATGCGATGTGGGGGGCAGTTAGTCCCTGGCCTCCAGAAACCCTGATCCAGAGATGTGTCAGTGCCAGAGCGGACCCACCCCCACCAGAGGTAACCATGGAAACAGGTACTGAGCTGGCTCACCTGGCTCCATCAACCACTCCATCATCCTGTGGCAGCTCTGTCTCTCGCCTTCATCATTAACCCACTCAAGTCACTTCCAATTTTAAAAGTATCCCTACCTGGGCCCACCTCCTCAGCTCCCTCTGTATCAGTGGAGGCTCTTCTAGAAGGAATTAAGATGCTGCCTCAGAACCCCAGTTTCTTGGTTTTCTATCTGGGTAGGTCTTATGTCCATATGGTTTTCACTCCCCTGGGGAAGGGAGGTGAGGGAGGAAGGAAGAGAAAGCTGGCTCCTCCCACTCCACCTACAGCCGCTGGGAAACAGATGTGGAATGGGTCTCACCTCATTCGTCAAATGCTAAGATCCTGAGTGTAATGGGGGCTGTTCTGATAGAGAACTGCACCCCTCCTTTCGCTACTGTGTAGAGATCTCTGGCCCCTCCCCAAGTAGTCCACCTCCCTCTCATCTTTCTTCTTGCTTCTCTCCTAATTTTAATAAGCCTTGTACCCGTTCTGGAGATCAGCTCATGATTCTCAAACACATCCTTCGGCTGACTTCCTCACTTCAGGGCTCCTTTAAGTAAGCAACATCTACAGCCTGAAAGGGGCTTCCCAGGTGGCTCAGTAGTAAAGAATCCGCCTGCCAATGCAGGAGACACAGGTTTGATCCCTGGGTCGGGAAGATTCCCTGGAGAAGGAAATGGCAACCCATTCCAGTATTCTCGCCTAGAAAAGCCCATGGACAGAGGAGCCTGGTGGGCCACGGTCCGTGGGGTCACAAGAGTTGGACACGACTTAGCGACTAAATAACAGCAACAGCCTGAAAGACAGAATGCTGACTGGTGGGCCCCAGACCCCTCTCGCTTCAGGGGTGAGTCTTGGAAGAGAAGCCACGTTGTGAAGGATGGTTCCTGGACTGTTCCTCTCACCCTTGTGCTTCCCCAAATGTCCCACGGGGTTGGCAGGAGTCCCAAAGTACTCCTGGGCTGCCTCACGCAGGAAGTTATGGGAGCTTATTTGCAAAGTGTCCTTGATGTAATTAAGTCAAGGATCTTGACGTGAAATCATCCTTGATTTAGGGTGAGACCTAAATCCAAAGCAGAAGTCTTCATAAGAGACAGGGAGGAAGAGAAGGCCATGGGAAGATGGAGGCAGAGGCTGGGGACATGTGGCCACAAGCCAAGGGTGCCTGAAGCCACAAAAGCTGAAGAGGCAAGAAAGCTTCCTCCCCTAGAGCCTGTGGAGGGAGGGAGATCTGTGAACACCCTGGTTTCAGATCTTTGGCCCCCACAACGCCTGTAGTTGTGGGGTTTGGTTTTTTTTGGTTTGTTTTGGCTGCCCTGCAGCATGTGGGATCTTAGTTCCCCAACCATGGACTGAACCTGCGTCCCCTGCACTAGAAGCGCAAAGCCTTAATCCCTGGACCACTAGGGAAGTCCCTAAACTCCTGTTGCTTTAAGCTACCGAGTTTGTGGTAATTTGTTATGGCAGTCCTGGAAACTAATAACAAAGGTAAGACCACCTGGTAGCTAAGCCCAGTGGGATGGAGGTGGGACTTGGGGATTGGAGGCAGGAGGGTAACGCTGCATGAAGAGGGGCTGCTGGACCAGAGGCCCATGAGAGGGGGGCAAGAGCACACAGATCTACAGATCTGACGGGACATGAGGATCTGGTCATCTAATCCAGGGCGGGCAGTCCCCTGAGCGACGCCACTGAAGAAGACGGTGGGAAGGCAGGAAAGGCCTGGGACTCTGAGGATAGGTAACCAGAGGGCTGAGGCTGCAAGACAGGCTAGACTAGCCATTGGCAGGACCCAATTTTCCACAAGAGGGAGTGGTAGGGCACTGCTGGAAGACCCTGCACAGCCATTCCAGTGGGCTGTGCCCTAGACCAAAGGAAGGGGGTGGCAGTTGGTTCTGTTGGAAAATCCATTTGACCATGGATCAGGTTAAAGGGAAAGATATAATATTTGACAGATCAACTGTAAGCCAAGATCCCCCGTGTTTTCCCCTCAAAGAGAGGAGTGATGCCCAGAGAGCCCGCCTTAGAAGGTGAGGGAGGCAGAAGCGCACTGAAAGACCCTGCATTCCCTCACAATGGCCGGCGCCACCTGACGAAGGGAAGGAGGCATTCTGGTGTCAAGGATGAGCATCCCAGAGAAATGTAACACTGATCACCGTAAACGGGGGGATGGCATGTTGATCTGGCTCAAGTCCGGTTCCAGGTCTTCTGCCAGAGTGAGCCTGCTGTCTTGCTGACTGGGCCTGGGGTCTGCGCGGTTTGGAGTGGGCAGGAGGGGTGAGCACTGCAGACTGCACCACCTGAGTCAGAGGCCAGAGGGGCCGCGTTGTAATGCTTCACCTGCCGGCCACTGGTCACAGTAGGAAAGTATCACGGGTCAGCAGCAAGGTGACCTAAGCCAAGTTCCATCCATCCACACCCTGGTGGTTTCCCCTGGGCCAGCACAGGCAAGGGTAACTCAGGGAGAAGGCCACATCAGGGCACACAAGGCCGCATCCAAGTTCAGGCTTCAGCAAGCTCCTACTTCTTGGGTGAGGACGCTGCCTGGGACGTGGATGTGGCCCCGGGGGTGGACGGTGGGTCCCCGGCGCGCAGCTGGGTGCGCACCTCTCGCATCTGCGTCTGCAGCTCCTCCAGGGCGCCCGGTGATGGCGCCGCCTGTACCTGCGCCTGCAGGGCCTCGAGCGCCAGCGCCAGGTGGCCCACCTCGGCCCGCATCGCGTCCCAGGCCGCACGCTGCTCCTCCTCCTTGCGCCGCTGCTGCGCCTGGTGGCGCCAGTACTCCAGCACCAGGCAGCTGCCGCCCACGATGAAGATGGTGGCCTCGCCCAGCAGCTCGGCGCCCAGCTCGGCGGCCGCCTCCTCGTTCAGCGGCTTAATGACCGCGCCCCGGAAGCCCATGATGCGCATCTTGGTCCGCATCTCCACCCAGTGGTACACTGCAGGGGAAGAGAGGGGTCAGGTCGTGCGCTCAGGGCTCCCTGCCACCCCCGCCCCTCCACGCCTCGGTGTCCAGGTCAGAGAGCTGGGGACACAGCAGCCAAAATCACCAGGGGAGTGTTTTAAAGAAGACCCTGCCCCTGGCTTGGTCTGAGGAACGCCAAGTCACCCCTCTTGGGGTGACCCTGAGGGCATCCTTTAAATCTCCCAGAAGATTCTGGCAAGGGGCCAGGAATGAGAAACTGTGCCCCAGAGGGGAGGCTTCTGAGGCTGGGGACCAAGTTCCTGGAAGGTCACTAGGACCTCCCAGGGCTCAAAGTCCCAGGAGGTGTAAAGAAAGGGTCAACTGCTGAAAGCTTAGCTCCTCCTGCTTGTCTCTCAAGCCACCTCCCTGGGTACCATCACTCCACCCACTTGAGAGAAGCAGAACCCTTTCTTTCCAGATCTTCCCCAAATGCAGCGGTGGCGGTGGTGGGGGGCACCTCCTGGATCCAAAGAAAGGGAAGCTGAAATGTGGGGATGGATGCTAAGCGACTGTGAGCACAGGGTGCCCGAGCCTCTGCAAGTCTGGCTCCCAGCCTAGATCTTCATCGACTCTGAAGATGGAGCTCCTCACAGTAAGGTTCTGGGCACATATCCTGGAAGAAGCTCAGAGCTGACTGATGCTGCTGGAACAAAAAACTTCCTTGCCTAGCTGTTTCTTTGTGAAGGAAGATTCTCAGCGTTTGAGTCTTAGAAACCAAGGCAGAATGGATGCTGAACCCCGACTCACTCATATGACAGTTAACATTCATCCAAGGACATGGGATTATTGGGGGTGATGCCCTGTTTTCTGGCTCATCTGGAGATTCATTTTCCTTCCTCTCTTTCAATGTTTAATAATTATCCAGAAAATGTAGAACACATAAAATGTTTTAATTAATTGTGAACTAATAATTTTAGTTTTTAGACCAATAATTTTAAAGGCAATTCAAACCAGAAGAAAATATTTTAACATTTAGAACCTTACACAGGAAATTAAACAGATTCAAATTTGAATTTCTGTACATATTTTGGTTGCTGATACATCTATTCATTAGACAGAATTCTTCAGGGAATGAAACTGTAAGTATAATTTCAAGGACAAAAAGGGACAACATAAAATTTGACAGTAAAAGAGGAACTTGCTCTTTTTTTTTTTTTTCCCCTTATAAACCGGGCAAGGACAGGCACCAAATCACAAGAGTATGTGGATTTCAGTAATCCACAAAGAATTCAAAGAAAGGATGCTCCAGGTGTTTGAAAATGTTGTATTCCTAACACAACAGAAATGATATCTTTTCTATTTCCTATTGGTCCCCCAGCTACACCATAAGAGATGAGCACCTCGTCTTTCCCTGACCCCTCTGCTCCCCATTCCTACAAGTGATTTGTAATATATATTTTATTCTTATATTTACACTCTTCTCACCATCTCCCTTGGCTCCCAACATGGCCGAGGAGGAAGCCAGCAACCCCTCTTTCCCTCTCCACTTCGCACCCTGCAATCTCCCTAGGCCAGATCATTCTTTCTCAAGATCAAGGTTTAACACACTGGCTGTTCGGGGGCTATAGTATAGTCCCTTGCACTCTGTACATCAGACAAGTCAGAAAAATGAAAATAAATGGCACATACAAGACAACAATCATGGAGACACTGTTCGGTGTGACGTGACTACGCTAGAAATTAGCCCGTGTTGAGCTGTGTGACGGCGGGGGCCGCCTGGCAGAGGGGTCTGGATGCCGTGATGCGTCCTTAGGATCAAGGTCAGCCAGCTTCTCTACTCTTACTCCATGGAGCACATGTCAGTTTGCTCTCAACTGGATGATGATTTTCTAGGATGACTTGACCTTCTCTTGCATGACAGTCCTCAAACTGCATATCTCATCCCATAAGCAGGGTCATGAGGTCAGTGTGGTTGCATAAACTATCATTAAAAATATAAGCAAGAACGTAATTTTTAGGGAACTGGTGACTGACCCTGGTCAGGTATGATGATAACCACTTGCATGACCTGTGTTGCAGTAGGAAGTCCTGATAAGCCTCCAAATACTAACCTGGAGAATTCAGAAGGGACAGAAGGAGAGAGGATACGCCCACCCACAGCATGTCCTGTAAAATTGGCCCAGAATTCAGGAGGAGCCCAAGGAGGAGGAGGAGTGCTAAGTCACTTCAGTCGTGTCTGACCCTTTGCAGCCCCATGGACTGTAGCCGGCCAGACTCCTCTGTCCATGGGATTCTCCAGGCAGGAATGCTACAGGGAGTTGCCATGTCCTCCTCCAGGGATTCCCAACCCAGGGACTTAATCCGAGTTGCTTATGCCTCCTGCATTAGCAGGCAGGTTCTTTACCACTAGCGCCACCTGGGAAGCCAATGGAGGAGAGAGGAGATGATATATCCTGCCAACCTCTCAGAAACCCTGACGCTGGAATCCATCTTGGCTAATTGATGCAGGAGCCACCAGGGAGGAGCCTGAGTCAGAACGATTGGTCAGAGGCAACGGGGAAACTAACCCCATCACCGTAAAACCTGAGACCCCGAGCCACGTGGCAGAGCAGTCCTCCTGGGTTCCCTTACCCTTCTACTCTCCACCCAGGTGTCCCTTCCCAATGAAGTCTTTCGCTTTGTCAGCATGTGTGTCTCCTCCGACAATGCGTTTCCAGGTGTTAGAAGAGAGCACACTCTCGGGCCCTGGAAGGGGTACCCCTTCCTGCAACATAACAGAAAATATTAGATGGACTTGGAGGCATTACCCTAGTTGGTCAGAGAAAGACAGATACCTGATGATCTCATTCACATGTGGAACTAAAACAACAGCAGCAAAAAACCAAGCTCATCAATGTAAGAACAACAAAAAAGCGACAAAACATCCAAGCCAATCTCATACTCAGGGCAAGGACTGCTTCACCAAACTGTCATTCTTGTTTTGTGTGGGACTATATGACTGTGTGTGCGACTGGAACATGGGCAAAAGGCTGAAAGCCACTGTCCTAGACTTTGGTTGGAATCCCCAAATCTACAGATCGTGTTTAGGACAGTGACATCTTCCCAACACTGAGTCTTTCAATCCATGAGTATGGTCTCTCTCCCCACTTAGCCTTACATTCTTTCTGCCAGCCTTGCACTTCTCTAATTTTATTTATTCCTAGGTACTAATAGTTTTGCCATTATTATTCATGGTATTTTAAACTCCATTTTCCATTTGGCTGGGCTGGTACACAGTGATGATACAGCTGAGTTATGTAAATAACTTTCTCTCCAGTGACCCCCCCATCCATTCTTTTTTTCCCTTTTTAGTGAAATATAACTTACACAAAGTATACAAATGTTAACTGTAGAGCTAGGTAATTTTTTTTTAATCTTTATTTTGTATTGAGGTATAGCTGATTAACAATGTTGTGATGATTTCAGGTGAACAGTGAAGGGACTCAGCCATACATGTACACGTACCCGTTCTCCCCCAAGAGCTGGATAATTCTGTAATATGTAAGCATCACCCAGATCAAGATCTAGGACATTCCCACACTCCAAATGGCTCCCACCCTCAAGCCTTCTTCCAGTCGGTACTCCTCAAATCACTATTCTGACCTCTTCTGATAGATGACAGCTCCCTTAAACCCTATTCGGTCTTCCTCGTGATAGATCACTCTATCACTCTTTCTGTTCTGACTTCTTTTGTTCAACAATACATGAGATCCACAGTGTTGCCATGCGTTCAGCTCATCCACTGTGTTGACTGAACAGTTCATTCACCCACACCCCATGGGTGGACACTCAGAGAGCCTACAGTAAGAAGCTTTCCCAGGAATGAAACTGCTGAATCACAGGGCATTGCATAACCCAGACAACCCCAACACACATCTTAATGAAGTATTTTGTTAGGGGCAAGCTGACCCTAAAATTCACAGTAAATGCAGATGTCCTAAGAATAGAAAATTTTAAAGAAGATCAAAGTTTGAAGATTTACACAATCAGATTTCAAGACTAACTACAAAGCTAAAGTAATTAAGACAAGACAGTACTGGTACAAGGACAGACAAATCGAGAACTGGGAAAGAACACACTGTCCAAAACTAGGCCCCCACATATTTGACTGCTTTTCAAATACTAGACCAACCTTGTAGTCTTGGAATAAATTCCACTAGGTTATAATGTATTATCTTTCTTATACAGTGCTGGATTCTACTTGCTAACATTTTTGTTCAGGATGTCTGAACCCATGTTTAGAAGGATCTTGGCCTAAAATTTTTCTTTCTTATAATGACCTTGTTAGGTTGTGGTTATCAGTATCTCATTCAATTCATAAAATGAATAAGGAAGTGTTCCACATTCTCTATTATTTAGAAGAGTTTCGGTAATGACCTCGATTCTTTCTTAAATGTTTGGCAGAATTTATCACTGAAGCCATCTTGGCTTGTGATTTTCTTTAAGGGGAAGGTTTTAAACTATAGATTCAATGTCTCTAACAGATATAGGGCTATTCAGAGTTTCTATTTTTTCTTGTGTCAACATTGTTAATTGTGTTTTTCATGGAAACTGTCCATTTCCTCTACATCTTGGGGCTATAGTTGATCATGATATACTCTTGTCATCCTAGAGTTAGGATCTGAATTCATCTTTCATCCCTTTTAATGGAAATTTGTGTCTTTCCCCTTGAGTCGTAGTAACCTTTTCAAAGAAACATCTTTTGACTTTGTTGATTTTTCTCTATGAAATGTCTGCTAACTCCTAGTTGTTCTTCAAGATGTGCCTCAGGTGTTTCCTTTTTCAGGACTAAGACCCCTCTGGGCATCCTCAGCTCCTTGGGCTCCTACATCCCAGCCCTGATCAATCTTGGTATCACTGGTGACAGACCTGTCTCCATCACTGGGTCACGAGCTCCACAAGGGCTGGCGCAGGCCCATTCTGCTTGTCCTTCCATCTCACCTCAGTTCACCTCCGCCCGGGCTGCCAGCCCCACACTCCTCTTTCCCCACTGTGCTCAATTCACTTTTTAGGTCTCAGCTGGAGTAACTCTTCTTCCTAGAGGAAGACACCTCTCTGATAGCTAGGCTGCATCAAACACATCCTCTAGGCTCCGAAAGCTCCCCAGGCTTCCCTTATCATGACATCGTTTATTCTAGGTTGAATTTTTTTTTCTTTAAATACTGATGCAGAACTCCTTGCTTCTAAAATGGATACAGAAATCAGTTTCACCCAGACTAGTTTGACCTTTCACCAAAAATGTTGGTTTCACTGTTTCAAGTTTCTTGAGACCTTTGGCAAATTCTCCCTGCTCCATGGGGAACTCCTTTGTCACTGCCTGGAGGCTAGACTGAAGGGCAGGTTCCCAGAAATGCCCAGCACCTGGCATCAAGAAGGCACTCGGGCAACATTTAATGAGTGGATGAACGGCTCATCTTTCCTTCGGGTGTCCTCAAATTTACTGTATTTAATGTCACTATAAGCATCCAAATTTTGTCCAAACATTCTTATCTGTTCTGAAGTTTATACCTTAAATAAAGCTTGATGTTTATCCTATCTCTCAGGAGTCAAGAATGCTGCCCTTCTCAAGCAGGAGAGAATTTCACAGGTCGCTTTAGCCACGAGAAAGGCAGGATTGGCCGAACCTGCTCATCTGCCCTTAGTCACTCTGCTGGAACTTTTAACGTCATACCGTGGTGGCACACTGCCAACTTCAGTTCTTCTCCTTTTGAACTGGGCTATGTTGATTTACAATGCTATGAATATATTATGAATTGTGAACAAGAGCTTCAGGTGCACAGCACAGTGATAGTCTTTCCGCAGATTGTACTCTATTACAGATTGTTACAAGATAACGCGTATAACTCCCTGTGCTACACAGGGAATCCTTGTTGCTTATCTACTTGATATATAGTTTGTATCTGTTAATCCCATGCCCCTAATTGGTCCCTTCCCACTTCCCTCTCCTCTTTGGTAACCGCAAATTTGTTGTCTATGTCTGTGTGTCTATGTTCTACATATACATTCATTTGTATTATTTTTTAGATTCCACATATAGATGATATCAAATAGTATTTTCCTTTCTTTCTGTCTGACTTATTTCACTAAGCATAACACTTTCCAGTTCATCCATGGTGCTGCAAGTGGCACCATTTACTTTTTATACCCAAGTAATAGTCCATTATATATACACACACACATCTCTCTATATATGTATGTATACACACACACACACACACACACACGCATACATACTATATATCTCATATCCTTTTAATCCAACTGAGGCAGGAGGTAGATGGGACTCCAGGTTGAACAGCTCCAACTGGTCTCCTGGCTGACACTTGAAGATATAAGGTATCATCAGGACTACTGGGTCTTGATTGGGTAAGGCAAAGCAACCACATTCTTCTAATTCTTGTGGTTAAGGGGATTTCCCTACCTGACAGAGAAGGTCCTCAGTCAGGGGAGAGAAAAAGGGAGGGAGGCGATACCAGCCCATAGTTTGTCCTGCCAACCTCCCAGAAACCTTCATGTTGGAAATGATCTTGGCTGAGAGATGCGCACACAGTGTGGAGGACCCTGAGTCAGACCAAAGACGGACACGGACAAGACAGTGTCAGAGGCAACCCAAAGACTGCCCGATACAAGTGACTTAAATCTCTCAAGGCGATGGCACTCCACTCCAGTACTCTTGCCTGGAAAATCCCATGGACAGAGGAACCTGGTAGGCTGTGGTCCATGGGGTCTCGAAGTCAAACACAACCGAGCGACTTCCCTTTCACTTTTCACTTTCATGCACTGGAGAGGGAAATGGCAACTCACTCCAGTGTTCTTGCCTGGAGAATCCGGGATGGGGGAGCCTGGTGGGCTGCCGTCTATGGGGTCACACACAGTCGGACACGACTGAAGTGACTTAGCAGCAGTATTGACACATAACTCACTCTGAGTTCCCCTGTGTCTTCTTCTACACATACTTTGCTTCTAATAAATGCTTTATTTTTGTTTCAAGTCTTAATCTCTGCTAAATTCTTCCTTCAAAGAAGACAAGAACTGAGGCCCCCCTTCTTCCCAACAAAATCACAATCGTCTATTGACAGGCACTTGGGTTGTTCCTATGTCTCAGCTATTGTAAAGTGCTGCTGTGTACACTGGGGTGCATGTATCTTTTCAAATTAGTGTTTCTGTTTTGTCCAGATATATGCCTAGGAATGGAATTGCTGGATCATATATAGTTCTATCTTTAATTTTTAAAGGAAATTAAGCAACATATATTGCACAACAAATGGATCAATGAAGAAATTCAAAGAGAAATTTTAAAAAATACTTTGAGATGAATGAAAATGAAATACAACATATCAAAACTCATGGGAACCAGTGAAAGCAGTTCTAAGAGGGAAAACAATTTTTGAAAATACAGTGGTAAATACAATAAAACAGATAAAGTAGTTAAACTGTGGAACAGGAACTGAGGTAGAAAAGAAGACGGTTGAGTTTTCTTTTTATCATAAATCATAGATGTATTTGACTCTTTAAGTACTCATGTTCCTTTGACAACATTAGTAATTAATGTGATTTTGAAAACACAAATACATTTAAAAGACTTGCCTAAGCCAAATATTCAATCCAAAAGTCACAGAAAATACATTCTTCTCCAGTCTCAACTGTACATGGAATGTTCTCCAATTATAGATCATGTGTTAGGCAGCAAAACAAGCCGTAACAAGAAGACTGAAATCATATCAGGTATCTTTTCTGACCACACTGGTATGAAACTAAAAAGTCAATTACAAGAAAACTGGAAAATTCACAAATATGTGGAGATTTAACAACACGTATTGCTCAACCAATGGGTCAATGGAGAAATAAAAAATACTTTGAAATGAATGAAAATGAAATACACCATACCGAAACTCATGGAATTCAGCAAAAGCACTGTTAAGAGAGAAGTTCATTGTGATAAACACTTACCTCAGGAAAGAAGAAAAATCTCAAATATACAACATTATTTTATACTTCAAGGAACAAGGAGGAGGACAAATGAAGCCTAAAGTTAATAGAAGGAAGGAGATAACAAAGACCAGAGCAGAAAAAAATGAAATCGAAACTAAAAAGACAATATAAAAGATCAATGAAACCAAGAGCTGGGTCTTTGAAAATATAAACAAAATTGATAAATCTTTAGCTAGACTGACCAACAAAATAAGGGAGAGGAATCAAATAAAATCAGAAATGAAGAAGTTACTACTGATTCTACAGAAATACAAAGGATCAAGAAAGTACTTTAGACAATTTTATGCTAACAAATTGGACAACCTAAAAGAAATGAATAAATGCCTAGAAACATAAATCTTCCAAGATTGAATCATGAAGAAATATTATCTTCAAAAATATATTTATCTTCAATAAAAGACACTGAGAAAACTAGACAACCATATGTAAAAGGATGAAATTGTACCATGATCCCAGGTGGCACTAGTGGTAAAGAACCTGCCGCCAATGCGGTAGACGTAAGAGACACAGGCTCGACCCCTGGGTTGGGACGATCCTTTAGAAAAAGAAATGGCAAACCATTCCAGTATTCTTGCCTGGAGAATTACACAGATAGAGAAGCCTGGTAGGCTATGGTCCATAGTGTTGCAAATAGTTGGACACAACTGAAGTGACTTAGCACGCACACATCTTACACCACATACAAAAATTAACTCAAAATGGATTAAATACCTGACTGTAAGATCTGAAACCATCAAACTCCTAGAAGAAACAGGTGGTAAGCTCTTTAACATAAGTCTTGGCAATGATTTTTTGGATTTGACACCAAAAGCAGAAATAAACAAGTCAAACTAAAAAAGCTTCTGCACAGTAAAGAAAAAAACATAAACAAAAAGAAAAGGTAATGTATGGGATGGGAGAAAATATCTGCAAATCATATATCTGATAAAGGGTTAATATCCAAAATATATAAAGAACTCATTTAATTCAACAACATAAAAACCAAACAACTCAACTGGCAGAGGATATGTGAACAGACATTTTCTCAAAGGGGATATACAGATGGCTTGCAGGTACACGAGAAGATGTTCAACGTCACTAATCATCAGAGAATTACAAATAAAAACCACAGTGAGCTATCACACCTATGAGAATGGCTATTATCAAAAAGACAGGAAATAACAAGCAATGGTGAGGACTTGGAGAAAAGGGAACTTGTGGACATCATTGGTGGGATCATAAGTTGGTGCAGCCACTATGGAGAACAGTATAAAGGTTCCTCAAAACATTAAAAATAGAACTACCATATGATCCAGCAAACCCACTCCTGAGTATTTATCTGAAGAAAACGAAAACACTGACTCACAGTTCTGATTCTAGGAATTTATCACTTTCTTCTCCAAGAAAAAAAGTATGTATGGGTTTATAGAAAGATTTGGAGTCCAGAGGAATGCATGCTAACCCCCACATGCTGGGACCACTTAGCAGGGAGCTTCTTTCAGCTGCGAGGCCAGGGGCCTGCNTATTGACACATAACTCACTCTGAGTTCCCCTGTGTCTTCTTCTACACATACTTTGCTTCTAATAAATGCTTTATTTTTGTTTCAAGTCTTAATCTCTGCTAAATTCTTCCTTCAAAGAAGACAAGAACTGAGGCCCCCCTTCTTCCCAACAAAATCACAATCGTCTATTGACAGGCACTTGGGTTGTTCCTATGTCTCAGCTATTGTAAAGTGCTGCTGTGTACACTGGGGTGCATGTATCTTTTCAAATTAGTGTTTCTGTTTTGTCCAGATATATGCCTAGGAATGGAATTGCTGGATCATATATAGTTCTATCTTTAATTTTTAAAGGAAATTAAGCAACATATATTGCACAACAAATGGATCAATGAAGAAATTCAAAGAGAAATTTTAAAAAATACTTTGAGATGAATGAAAATGAAATACAACATATCAAAACTCATGGGAACCAGTGAAAGCAGTTCTAAGAGGGAAAACAATTTTTGAAAATACAGTGGTAAATACAATAAAACAGATAAAGTAGTTAAACTGTGGAACAGGAACTGAGGTAGAAAAGAAGACGGTTGAGTTTTCTTTTTATCATAAATCATAGATGTATTTGACTCTTTAAGTACTCATGTTCCTTTGACAACATTAGTAATTAATGTGATTTTGAAAACACAAATACATTTAAAAGACTTGCCTAAGCCAAATATTCAATCCAAAAGTCACAGAAAATACATTCTTCTCCAGTCTCAACTGTACATGGAATGTTCTCCAATTATAGATCATGTGTTAGGCAGCAAAACAAGCCGTAACAAGAAGACTGAAATCATATCAGGTATCTTTTCTGACCACACTGGTATGAAACTAAAAAGTCAATTACAAGAAAACTGGAAAATTCACAAATATGTGGAGATTTAACAACACGTATTGCTCAACCAATGGGTCAATGGAGAAATAAAAAATACTTTGAAATGAATGAAAATGAAATACACCATACCGAAACTCATGGAATTCAGCAAAAGCACTGTTAAGAGAGAAGTTCATTGTGATAAACACTTACCTCAGGAAAGAAGAAAAATCTCAAATATACAACATTATTTTATACTTCAAGGAACAAGGAGGAGGACAAATGAAGCCTAAAGTTAATAGAAGGAAGGAGATAACAAAGACCAGAGCAGAAAAAAATGAAATCGAAACTAAAAAGACAATATAAAAGATCAATGAAACCAAGAGCTGGGTCTTTGAAAATATAAACAAAATTGATAAATCTTTAGCTAGACTGACCAACAAAATAAGGGAGAGGAATCAAATAAAATCAGAAATGAAGAAGTTACTACTGATTCTACAGAAATACAAAGGATCAAGAAAGTACTTTAGACAATTTTATGCTAACAAATTGGACAACCTAAAAGAAATGAATAAATGCCTAGAAACATAAATCTTCCAAGATTGAATCATGAAGAAATATTATCTTCAAAAATATATTTATCTTCAATAAAAGACACTGAGAAAACTAGACAACCATATGTAAAAGGATGAAATTGTACCATGATCCCAGGTGGCACTAGTGGTAAAGAACCTGCCGCCAATGCGGTAGACGTAAGAGACACAGGCTCGACCCCTGGGTTGGGACGATCCTTTAGAAAAAGAAATGGCAAACCATTCCAGTATTCTTGCCTGGAGAATTACACAGATAGAGAAGCCTGGTAGGCTATGGTCCATAGTGTTGCAAATAGTTGGACACAACTGAAGTGACTTAGCACGCACACATCTTACACCACATACAAAAATTAACTCAAAATGGATTAAATACCTGACTGTAAGATCTGAAACCATCAAACTCCTAGAAGAAACAGGTGGTAAGCTCTTTAACATAAGTCTTGGCAATGATTTTTTGGATTTGACACCAAAAGCAGAAATAAACAAGTCAAACTAAAAAAGCTTCTGCACAGTAAAGAAAAAAACATAAACAAAAAGAAAAGGTAATGTATGGGATGGGAGAAAATATCTGCAAATCATATATCTGATAAAGGGTTAATATCCAAAATATATAAAGAACTCATTTAATTCAACAACATAAAAACCAAACAACTCAACTGGCAGAGGATATGTGAACAGACATTTTCTCAAAGGGGATATACAGATGGCTTGCAGGTACACGAGAAGATGTTCAACGTCACTAATCATCAGAGAATTACAAATAAAAACCACAGTGAGCTATCACACCTATGAGAATGGCTATTATCAAAAAGACAGGAAATAACAAGCAATGGTGAGGACTTGGAGAAAAGGGAACTTGTGGACATCATTGGTGGGATCATAAGTTGGTGCAGCCACTATGGAGAACAGTATAAAGGTTCCTCAAAACATTAAAAATAGAACTACCATATGATCCAGCAAACCCACTCCTGAGTATTTATCTGAAGAAAACGAAAACACTGACTCACAGTTCTGATTCTAGGAATTTATCACTTTCTTCTCCAAGAAAAAAAGTATGTATGGGTTTATAGAAAGATTTGGAGTCCAGAGGAATGCATGCTAACCCCCACATGCTGGGACCACTTAGCAGGGAGCTTCTTTCAGCTGCGAGGCCAGGGGCCTGCTCTGCATTCAGTTATCCAGGGGTGCACCCTGAGCACCAGCCACTCCTGAGGGGCTGGTCTGCGGACCACTGGGACTCACCAGGAGGGGACTTTATCGGTGACTATTAGGGCCAGAGGCACCTGAGTGGTGCATGACACCATTTAATGACCTGAAGTTTTATGGCCATGTGATAAGATGACTTGAATAACCTTCATGGGGAAGACAGGTTCTTGGGAAGCTAATCACGAAGTATCTGAGGAGACTTTGGATCTTTCTCTGGAAGCTCTGTTGCTGCAGTCATTGTGCACCACCCAGGAGAACCCCAGAGGGTGGCGGCCCCGCCAGCAGCTGGCATAATGGGGCCCAGGGTCCGCTCGAGCGGGAGGGCCTGACAGCACCTTCTCTGGCAACTACCTCGCTGGAGACCCCCTGGACCCAGTCAGTCCTCACTCTTCTCTCCTCTGCCTCCTGCTGTGGCCATTCTCTTAACAGCTTGCCCTCCCTGAGCCAAGAATCCAGGGTGAGTATAGGGACAGGAGGTCTGAAGGTCAGGATCTCCTGAAGGATAGTAAACGTGAGGCAGGTTGTGGGGATGACAGCCTTCCAAGCAGGAGTTGTAAACTGCAGATCTATGATCATAAGCTGCAAAATCAGTGTGGTATGTGGTAACCAGAGTCTCTTTAAAGTAAAAACATTTTAATTCACATTGTGTCATTTCAATTACATAAAATTCTAGAAAATGCAAGCTGGTCTCCAACAGATCAGTGGTTGCCTAGGGATCAGGGAGTCACAGACAGGGGCTGGGTGGGGCACAGGGATACCCTGGGGTGACAGCTATGTTCACACTCTAGGCTGTGGTGATGGTTTCACGGGTGTACACATTTGTCAGAACTTATCAGGTAGTATACTTTAAATACGTGCAGTTTATGATGTGTCAATTATACCTCAATAAAGTCATTAGAAATTAAAAGAGGAAACCTCTCTGGCAGTCCAGTGGTTAAGAATCCACCTTCCAATGCAGGGAATGTGGGTTCAGTCCCTGGTTGGGGAACTAAGATCCCACATGCCACATGGTGTGGCCAAAAAAAAAAAAAAAAAACCCACTAAAAGAAACAGAAGAGAA
>SJYA01002416.1:51229-108185 GCA_006410615.1 Neotragus moschatus
AAAAAAAAAAAAAAAACCCCACTAAAAGAAACAGAAGAGAATAAAATAGAATAGAACAGACTAAGCCAGCCAAGAAGGAAGAGGAGCGGATGTTAGCTGGGTGAAGTTGACAAATAACACAAGAGATGAGGGCAGTCCCCAGAAAGGGGGATAAAAGCTGAACTAGAGTGAAGAGGGCAGGGGCCCAAGACACCCCCAGGCAGGGAGCCCCTCCTCCCAGCTCTGCCCAGGCCCAGGCTGAGCTGTTTCTGGCCCCCAGGCGATGTGCAGGTGACTCAGTGGAGGCAGTGTGGCCCTGGATCCCAGGGAGCACACAGAGAGGGCTGTGGGCTCCCCTGTTCCTTCCATCAGAGCTGCTCAGTTGAGATGGAGTTCCTGGTCATCTCCAAAGACAATACCAAGTCAGAACAGGACAACTGCAGGAAATACTACAGGAAGAACGTCCAGGCCCTGAGAAGGCATCGTCCCCTCCCCTTCCTCCTTCCCTTCCTTCCTGAACCTTCACTTTGAGGACACGGCCCAGAGTCACCAGTGGTCTCTTCTTTCCAAGATTCTAAGTTATGGACCACAGATTTCTGGTCTGGGGCTCCTTGTCTGCAAAACAGTCCAAATTAGAGAGGTTTCCAGCTCTAGCTGGCAGGTGAAGGATGATGGCTAGGGAAGATGAAGCGTGTGGTGGCAAGGCAGCTTTCTTTCTGTAAGCAAATGAACATGCTGAGCCAAAGGGCCCAGTTTGCTGAGTTCACAAACCACAAGATGGTGGAGAAACTTCTCTCTGGACCTTCTCCTTCCTCACGATTCTCCTGAGCTGCAGGCCAGTCTGCTAGTCTTCCTCCTAGCAGCAGAGAGGCAAGAGATCCAGGAGGAGGAAAGACAGGCATTCAAGGATTTTTTTTTTTCTGGCTGCACTGGCTCTTCATTGCTTTGCAAGAGTTTTCTCTAGTTGTGGCTCAAGGATGTTCCTGGCAGTGAGGTTTAGAGGGGTAAAAAGTGGGAAATAACTCAGCTGCCAGAAGTAGATGATTTTGTTTGTGCTGCAACAGTCCCGGGTGACCGGGCCTTCCTGTACCAACAGGCTGCAAGGTACTTCCCCAACTGCCTGACCACGCGAGACCAGGATATGAGTTAAGAGTTTGCCAATGAGACACATCACCCAGGATTTGCAAGGAGACATTACTGAGATAGGGTCCTCCGACTGCAGCTTTGCATGGGTTCTGCTGGTGAAGGTAGGATAGGGACCTCAAGGTTTTCCAAGGTAAATATCCAGTGTCCTATTACCAACTTCAGGGGTGTGAAGGCTTCTTGGCCCCTAATGGCATTAAATCAGTGTGTTCTTCAATAAAAAAATCAAGCAGGCAGCATCTCCCCTGGTGGGTCAGTTCTGTGGTGGAATTCCTGGAAGCCCAGCCAAGAGGCACTTCTTCTAGCCCTTTCAATGACTCTGCAAACCTCATCCTTTGTATTAAATTGCTTTCTGTTTATTTGGAAATGCATCAAAAATAAGACAGATTAATCGATGGATAGAGGGATGGACTAATGGGTCAAAACGTGGTAAAGGAAGTACAGTAAGATGCTACTGGGAGACTCTTTGTGGTGGGTATATGAGTATTCAATCTAAACCTCTTTCAATGTTGCTGTATGTTTGGAAATGTTTATATTAATAATAAAATGTTGAGAACCATCTTTTTTTCCTAAAAGAGCTGGAGTCTTTTCTCTTTCCTGCAGGTGAACCCTGAAGATGCCGTGGTCTTAGAAATGATAAAAGCTGTTTATGGCCAATGTGGAAAGGGGCTCTGAATATAACAGGTGAACTGAGCAGCTGTCTAGTTCTTGGCCGGGTGCCCAGCACGGAGGAGAAAGAAACCTCCTCTCCAGGAACAGAGACCTCAGGGGACGCTGGGTCTCCGTCTCCCTCTGCTGGCCTGAGATGAAGGTGGGACGCTGTCCCTCTGCTTCCTCCTGCAGGGGAACCTGCTATTTTAAGAGCCAGCCTTGGATTCAGCAGTTCCAAGGCTGGAGGCCCAGCAATGCTCCCTGTCCAAGCCTCAGTCTCCTGCTTTATAAAAAGGGTTTAATAATAATCCTTACCCATAGGGTGTGTGAGATCCATCAAGACTGTGGCGCCAGCTGATGGTTTCCATACTGGGCAGCTACTGTCGTTGATATAATCAGGCCTGGGCTGAGGCTCCTAAATCTCAAAATTGAAAAGTTTTCACTGGGTGTGGTGCAGGGAAATGATAGAAAATACACGGGGGTGTGCTCCTCCAGGCTTGGGAGACAAGGTTGCTGTTAGCAATACCCAGTGGGTCCTCTTTGCTCCTACAAAAGCCAAGACCACAGGCTGGAGGCAGGCTGGGTCCTCGGTGAACCCCCTTTCCCTCACCACAGTGACTGGTAAAACAGCCCCCAAGAGGGAGGAACAGTTCTTCCTATGTTAGACTTCCAAATAATAAATGGAGAAGAAAAGAAGGAAACAGAAAATCAACACTGGATAAATACCACAATAATAACAGCTGCAGATAAGATCCACAGACGACGCTAAAACTAGTGGGCAGAAGTCTCAGGAGAAACAGGATATCTGTATAGTCTCAGAGTGTCTTCCTCAAGAGATTTATTTCATTAAAAATTTTTTATTTATTTATTTATTTGGCTCTGCTGGGTCTCAGTTGCAGCACGTGGCACCCAGTTCCTTGACCAGAGATTGAGCCTGGGCCCCCTGCATTGGGAGCACAGAGTTTTAGCCACTGGACCACTGGGAAGTCCCTCATTTTATTTATTGAGGTATAACTGACTTAGAGTATTACATTAATTTCAATGACTTAATGACTTGGTACTTGTATATACTGCAAAATTAGATTAACTATAAACGGAAAAATGCTAACTTCACACTGGACAAACCTAGCAGACACCACCTCGACCATGTGACCAAGGTCAGTACGACCAGAAATCCGGCTGATATCCTGAATTCCCTGAAACAGTGCACTGAGAAGCACACATTGGTTCTGGGCTATGTTTGCCAAAAACATGGACTTTCTTTTCAGTCATGGGAAAGCATCAGACAAACTCAGATCAAAGGACAGTCTACAGAATTAACTAACCAGTATTCTTCGAAAGGGTCAAGGAAGACAAAGACAAACTCGGAAACTGTCACAGATTAAAGGGAGCTACAGAGACATGACAACTAATTCGGCATACCGGATGAGAACTGGAGACAGAATAAGGACTTCGGTGAAAACACTGGTGAAATGGGAATGCCTTGGGTGGTTTCATTACCAGCACCGCACTTGTGTTCCTTCCCTGGGTTTGCTTCCTGTACCGTGTTTAGACAAGATGCCATCATGGGGGGATGTTGAGGGAAAGGTCTGCAAGAACTCTGCACCATTTCACAACTTTTCTTTAAATCTACCCTGAGCTCAAAGGAACAAGATTTAAAAGAAGAAGAAGAAGGACCTTCCCTGGTGGTCCAGAGGCTAAGTCTCCATGCTCCCAACACAGGGGACCTGGGTTTGATCCCTGATCGGGAAACTAGATCCCTCCCACATGCTGTAACCAAGACCTGGTGCAGCCAAATAAATAAATTTTTTAAAAAAGAAGTAGCCTCCAGGTGGCAAGACTGGGAGGAAATGAACTTTTGGGAACATTCGTGGCTGCCAGGGTAAATCTGTTGCACACCTTTGAGTCAGTAATTCCACTTCTGGCCAGATTCACCCCGCAGGTGTGAAAGCCTTGCCTGGCACATGAGTTCTGCAGCATTATTTATGATATAACAATAATAAAAATTTAAAAAAAAAACAGGGAAAACCCTACGAGACTATCTACAGTCTCAGAAATTACAAGAATCTGTCAGTAGCTGAGAGTAAGGAAGTTTTTTATGTTGCACATAGATAATTCTCTCCAGGATGACATGGAACACAGTGAAAAGCAGTGAGGACAAGCACAGTGTCTACTGTTTGCTGAATTCATGGAAAAGAAAGTGGGGTGGTGGGGGTGCATATCAGCATCTGCTTGGAAATGCAGAGTTGCTTTTTTTTTTCTGGAAAATACTCAAGATAACCGTGGTTGCCAATGTGGAGGAGAACAGAATGCCCGGGGAACAGAAGTGGCAGGACACTTTCCCCTACTTAACTCTTTTGAACCTTAAACTATATGAACTTGAAACCAAAAACTAAAGACAAAACAGATAACTAAAATATTTTCCCCCCCAAATCAACAAACAAGCCACCCTGGATCCAGAATTTGGGGTCAAGCCTGTTTAGACGAAATACTCTGCTCTTCCCTCAAATCCCACTAAGATGGTGATAGGGTAGAAAGAAGCCAGAACCCACAAGAACAGAGGGGAGAGGGTGGAATGGCCTGGAGGGAGTGAGTGGGGGCACTCGTGGGTGGGGTGGGGCAGGAGACCAGGATGGCAGGCCCTGGTGCCCCTGAGGTGGGGATAAGCTGAGGACCCTTAGAACCCCTTCCCCACCTGACAGGAAGCTGCAGAGGGTGAACCAGGAGGACTCCAGGAACCGCTGAGGGAATGGGCACTATGCTGAAATTTTACAGGCCTGCCCCTCTGGCCTGGGACTGGTAGTCAACGCCCAGAGGTCAAGAGTGAAGGCCAGCGGCCTGGGCAGGAATTGCTGGGAGTGAGGCCACACTGTTCATTGAGGCACGTTTTTTAGAAAGGGGCTCTGCTGAGCTGGGACCTCAGCTGTCAGGGGCACAGGAAAGATCTAGGCCACTGACATACCAGTAGCTCCCAGGCCCCTCTCTTCAGGAATCCAGAGCCCCCTCCCGGCTCTCCCTCTAAAGCCTCGGTGAAGTGGGTGTCTGTTGGGTTTGCCAGCCCAGCACCCACTCCTCTTTTTCTGGAAACTTTCCCCGACCCTCCTGTGGGGAAGCCACATCCCTCACTGTTCCCTCATGCTGTTCAGGTAAACCTGACCCTACCCTAATCTTCAGATGCTGGCATTCAGCCCTGGGACTTTTCCTGGAATTTCAGGAAAGAGGCCTCCTCCTTCTTCTGGGGTTGCCTGGTGAGTGGGATGTGAAACTGGAGTTACTGAGGCCATCTTGTCCCCAAAGAGAGAGACTGCCTGAGAAAGAAGACAGCACAAAGAAACACAGGGCCTGCGGACGGGACTGTGCCTTCCAGGAATTGTCTGGGTTCCTGGATGCAGCTGAGCTTGAAGCTGTACACTTCCGGAGCTTTTATGCCCCTGCCCATTAGCTTAGGATTCTGTCACTTGTAAACAGGAGTTGAGAGAGGAGTTCAAAGTGAGGTCATCACCCCTTCTTGACAAATATTGAGAGACAGGAATCCTCAGGGAGCACTGAGAGGGCCATGCCTAGAAGTGTGTGCCAGCGTACAACAGGATGCTGACATCACAGACAAGAGGCTAGACAGGTTTGCACTGAGCAAGTGTTACTCTTATTAGCAGAAATCAACTTTCTTTGAAAAATAATAAAGCAAATTAACTGATTCCTTGTTGTCCTTCATTTCTTTAGTCACTGTGACTTCCTGGACCAGGTCCAAATGTATTAACACAGCCCTGTCTTTGGATGGCCATCCGGTCCCACCATCTACGCTTCAGCTACCCCAGCCTCTTATTCCTCTCGTTCACACCTGGACCCTTGCACCTGTGCCTCCATCTTTCCACTGTGGCTCACTCCTCCTTGAGTTCTGAGTCATCCCCTTCTCTCCAAAGCCCTCCCCCAAACCCATAGACAGGCTAAGGTCCCCTCCAGGGTTGCCCAGCCCAGCACTCACCCATTAACTACCCCTCATCATAGAGAGCTGGGCCTGTGCCCCGTTCTGCACTGGAGACTCATCAGGGCAGGGCTGTGTTCCCACCACTGCTTAGCACAGGCCCCAGCACAGAGAAGCTGCTGGGCAGTGTTAATGGACAGATGAGATAAGGATGAATACCACAGGCAGGGACAGGGTTTGTCTCACCCCTGTGTCCCCAGCACTCAGCACAGGCCACGGTATGGAGAAGATGCGCAACGGGACATATGTTGAAAGAATGAGACCAAAAGTGAAAAGTCTGAGGTGTGAAGACATATCAAAGTGAAAGTCAAAGTTGCTCAGTTGTGTCCAACTCTTTGCGACCCACGGACTCTATATACAGTCCATGGGATTCTCCAGGCCAGAGTACTGAAGTGGGTAGCCTTTCCCTTCTCCAGGGGATCTTCCCAACGCAGGGATCAAACCTAGGTCTCCCACATTTCAGGCAGACTCTTTACCAGCTGAGCCACAAGGGAAGCCCAAGAATACTGGAGTGGGAAGACATATCAGTGTGCTGAGAAAAAGATGGCTTCATTCAATCATTGCTGTTGGGACAACTGAAAAGCCAACTAGGAAAGAAAATAAGATGGATCCCAAGTGGGTTGAGGTACCACTGGGAGGAGTTGGGTGGTGAGAGAAGCCGATGAGGGAACCAGAGCCGGGGATGAAGCCTGATCAAGAGGACAACCTCCCCAAAGCACTGAGACTTCAGGACAGAACCCATGGGGGAAAAGTCAGTGGGAAGCCTAGCCTGGGCTGGCAAAGACCTGGGCAACAAGCTGGAGGAAAGGGGTTTTGACAAGGCCTATGTGGTCCTTGGCCAGTTTCTGCTGCTAAAGAAAGATGAAGACCTCTTCCAGGAATGGCTAAAGGACATGTCCTGCCAGTGCCAAGAGCGAGGGGACCCTGATGCTAGAGGGAGCAGGCTGAAAGCTGCTGGACGGTGTCCCCAGACCACAGCCCACATTCCCACAGATGCAGACCCAGACCCACAGACAGGCACTCAGGAATAATTACAGGGAGACACCCTTGTGTGGGAGCCAAATAAGCATCGCACTGCTCCTGTGCATTCTCAACAAATTTTGGAAGAACTGTGCACCCTCTTTATACACTTTGAAGTGGTCAGATCCATTTTTTCCATCCTAAGTTTAAATTATTGCAAAGAACATAATGAATTTTAAAAGAAATCCACTGCATCACTCTTTTAAGTATACGCAAAGGGCTAAAGAGCCATAGAAATGTAACACCTTCCAGGTTCATTTTAAAGATACACGCCAGGCAGCTCTTCTTTCACAGCACTTTGCACTGTTCCTTACTCTTCTTTTTTAAAATTCATCTTATTTGTTGTATTTCTGGCTGTGCTGGGTCTTTGTTGCTGCACGGGCTTTAGTTGTGGTACAGGGGCTTCTCACTGCGGTGGCTTCTCTTGTTCTAGAGTTTTCAGGCTTCAGCACTTGCAGCTCTCAGACTCTAGAGCACAGACTCAGGAGTTGTGGCATGTGGGCTAAGCTGTCCTGAGGCATGTGGGATATTCCCGGACTAGGGATCGAACCCATGTCTCCTGCACTGGCAGGCAGATTCTTTACCACTGAGCCTCCAGGGAAGCTCTAGCATGATTCATTTTAAAGATAAACACAAGCAGCTCCTCCTTAACAGTGTTTGCACTGTTCCTTACTTTCTTGATGTTCAATCTATATTCTACTTTCTCTACAAAATCTATCCTAACATGACATATTTTTATGCGCAAATGTCCTATTATATTTCTCTGAATCAAAAAAATATGGCTACAAATTAAGATCAAATTTTTCATTTCTTGTGATCTTAAATTTTTCTCTAAGACTGAGACATTATTTAGTGTGTGTGTGTGCGCTAACTTGCTTCAGTCATGTCCGACTGTTTGTGACCCTGTGAACTATAGCCCCCCAGGCTCCTCCATCCATGGAATTCTCCAGGCAAGAATACTGGAGTAGGCTGCCATTTCCCTCTCCATATTGCTAGTATATCAGCTGATCAAGATATCATATATGACACAATATGATACATATTAATAACTATTGAGCATAAAAAATAAATTTTGACCACAGATGCATGTCTTAATAAGGTAGACTGGGAAAGCATTCCTTCCATCAATATCCTAAATTGTTCCTTTGTTATGCTGGTTGGCTTTCTATATGGGGTAATGCATCAGTAGGAAGGGAGAGGAGATTCGTCTCTCTTTTCATACTTCTCCCAGAATTTTTCCTGGGAGCAGAGCCATTGAAAAGGGAGGGAAGGAAGGAAAAGAGGGAGGGAGGGAACCCAGCAGATTCGTCAGGCAAGTCGGGTGAACCTGGAGCTCTGGAAAGGATTCCCTTATGCTCCCCTGAAGGAGGGCGGGGCGCAGGATGGATCCACATCTGCAGCCTGCAGGCTGCTTCCATGCGCCGCACAGACTGCAGTGCTGACGGCAGCATCTCCAGGAGAACCCAACCCAGAGATCACCCCTAGACAACCACACCACGCACCAAGGGCTGGGAAAAAGAACATGGCATAAATGTCCAAGGTACGCAGTTAAGAGGGAAAAACCAGGTCACTGAACAATGTGACTAGTACACAATCTGTTATGTGAGTTAAGTTTATATATACAATACACCTGATCACGCCCAGCACACCTCTGGAAGGTGCCTGGGGAGTGACCTTTGGAGGTTCTGACCTCTGACTACCTACTTTTCCCATCAACCTCCGTCCCAGCCACACAAGCCACTGTTCCTAGAACTTGATAGGCATGCTCGAGTCTCAGGGCCTTTGTACTTACTGTACCTTATGCCTGAAATACTCCTCTCCAAGCAGCAATACTTCCTCACTTTACTCAAGTCTCTCATCAATCAATGGAAACCCAAATGACTAAGAGAGGGGATAAACAAAACATAGGCTATTCATATAAGTATTAGAATAAAAGAATATACTCTAAAAGCATTTTTAAAAAACGAACTCATACATACAGCAACAGGAAATATCTCAAAAGCATCTTGTGAAGAAAAGCTAGACATAAGCTCATCCTGTGTGATGCCATTTACATGACATTTAACAATACATAAAGTTAATCTATGAGCTTCACTGGTGGCTCAGTGGTAAAGAATCCACCTGCCAACGTAGGAGAGGTGGGTTCAAGCCCTGGGTCAGGAAGATCCCCTGGAGAAGGAAATGGTAACCCTCTCCAGTATTCTTGAATGGAAAATCCCACAGACAGAGGAGCCTGACGGGCTACAGTCCAAAGAGCTGGACACAATTTAGCGACTAAAACTACAACAAAGTTAATTTACAGTGAGAGGAGTCATACAGGGCAACAGAGCCGGAAAGAAAGGAATTTCTCCCAGAGTGATGGAGATGTTTTATATCTTGAATGCTGATTATATGGGCATATGCATTTGTTAACGCTCATTAATCTATACATCTTTACTAACCTTTAGATCTGTATTGCACTGTATACTGTGTTATACTTCAATAAGTAATATGCAGACAATCAAACATTAGTAACTAAATGTAAGAGGAGGAGTTTGGGAGCCCATGAGGCTTGATTTCTTATTCAGTGTTGCCTTGGGGAACTTAACGGTCTCTGGGCTATTTCATCACTCATACAACCAGGACAATCACATAAACTCCCTAATCAGGTGGTTAATATCATTTGTTGAGATCACAGAAAGCATAATAAATGAGAACTATTATCATCAGTTAAGAAATTACTATTTAGAGTAAACACAGCTTTGAGCCAGTCCCTGGGCCAGCTGCCCTTTTGCTGGCTGCCTTCCAGCCAGTTGAAAGCGCGCGGCGACAGCACTCCAGGTGTTCACAGACTTGTGCTGTCTGGCAAATGTGGTCCCGTCCCCCTTTACTGCCTCTGGAGACAGGGTGACGCACCAGGCGCCACAGGAAACACGACTGGTTCTGTCTTTCCAGCACCTTGGTGAATCTCATGTCCCACACTCTGGGTCTAAAACATTTCTTAGGGGTTAACCTCTCCTTCAGGCTGGTCAATCGGAGCATGACATTCCCAGGCCACAGCGACTGGCTCAGGGCTGGGGACGTGACCCAAGCTGCACCACTGAGGCTCACCCTGGGAAGAACAAGCTCCCTGAGCCCTGGAGTGGCTGGCAGGTAACTAGACTTCAAATGTGAGCCCCGTGAGAGAAGCGTCTTTTGTCTGCTCTGTTGTTTGTCACACCTCCTAGAATAGCTCCTGGCACACGGCTGGCACTAGATAAAGACGGAATGAGTCAAGTATACAGATGCCGAATGGACCAAAGCAAGTCCTTGTCCCAGAATATAATTCCACTTCTACTCCCTGCCCAGATCTGGAGAGTCTGTACAACTTAACTTAGTACAGAAGGCATCTGGGGATGTAAGAGGCACAAGGGAAGCAGCTAACAGAGGCTAAGAGTTCAGTGGGCTCTAAGTTCCTGGATTCAAGTTCTGGATCTGCTACTTGCATGCTGTGTGAACTTGCAGACATTTCTCAACCTCTCTACACCTCCATTTCCTCTTTTTTTTTTTTGTCGTTAAGGAAAGCAGTGTTTATTGCAGAGCACCAAGCAAGCAGTCCACGCACAGATTCCCTAATGGTTTTCAAGGAAAGGTTTTTAAAGACAGAATGAGGCAGGGGGAAGGTGGGGTGCATGATCAGCTGGTGGACATTCTTCTGATTGGTTGCTGGTGAGGTAATCCGGGGCCAACAACATCAATCTTCCAATTCCAACCAGTCTGGGGTCTGCATGCTTGTGGGCAGCATACAGTTAATGTCTCCCACCTGGTGGGGGTTTCAGTACCTGCGAAACAGCTCACAGGACATCGCAAAGAATACTATCTATAGCCCTTGAGGAGGAACAAATGCTCCTTGACTTTGTCCATTTCTTCTTTTTCAAAATGGGGATCATAAACCCTGGCTTGTGGGGATGTTGGCACAGTCAAGGCTTGCGCATGAATGAACTGTCCAGTGGGAGATTCAGCAAGGCTGCCTGCAGAGACTAGGAATGAGGCTGAACACACTGGGTGCAAACTGGAACCAGACAATCAGGTCCCAGCTCTGCCACTCGGCACCCATGTGCCTTGGGCAGGTTGCAGAGCTGCTCTGCTTGGTTTCTCCGTCTGTTTAGCTATGTCAGTGATGGCGATCTACTTCGTGGGGCATGGTGAAATTAACATGTAGAAGGATGACAACTTTAGTGTTCACTTTGTACCATTCTTTACTGTCTTATTAACTCTATTCTCTCCTGCCAATGGGCTTCCCTGGTAGCTCAGCCGGTAAAGAATCTGCCTGGAATGCAGAAGAGCTGTGTTCAGTCCCTGGGTGGGGAAGATCCCCTGGAGGAGAGCATGGCAACCCACTCCAATATTCTTGCCTGGAGAATCCGCAGGACAGATGAGCCTGGCAAGCTCCAGAAGATGGTGAAGGACAGGGAAGCCTGGTGTGCTGTAGTCCACGGAGTCGCAAGGAGTCAGATGCGATGGAGCGACCAAGCGCACTCCTGCCATTAGAGCCCAGAAGCTATATCAACTGACCATCATGACCTTCCCAGATAGCTAGAGACTATGATTCAATTCTGGTCAGTCAGCAGCAAGGGGAGTCCCCTGGGGGCTTCTGGGAAAATATTTTTCTCCTTGCAGGGCCTTCTCTCATCTCCCTAGAACCCCCATCCCACACATAAACATGCACATGAACACACACACACACACTTCCTCCCTTTGGACACAGCAGTACAAAGGTGTGATGCCTGGCGCTCCAACAGTTCCTTTGAGGCCTTGAGGGGAGTTATTGCCTGAACACCAAGATGGTAAAGATAGAAAGAGTCCTCAGGTCCCTAATGACATCACCAAGCCACCGAACCAATCACAAGCCACCTTGCTCCACCAACAATAAACATCCCTTAGACTTAAGGTTTGATTAAGATTTATTGGATGGGTTTCCAATTCATCCCAGATGGGCACAAACTAATTTGTCTCTTGTTCTTTCTTTCACAATAAGCATGTATTACTTTCACAGATTTAGTAAGTCCTCCCAAAAAACTTCGGAGGGGAAAAAACCCTAAAACTCCAAAATAAAATAAAGTGTGATTTTAAAAAAATGTGGTTCAATTTTAAAAGGAAAAGAGATAAAACACAGCACAGAATTCAGCACACACTAGGCCTTCAGCAGAAGGAAGCTACTGTGGCTTGTGCTCATCAAAGGCAGGTCTCATAAAAGGTGGGTCTGGAAGCTGGAAGATCACTGAGGAAAGAGAGGGAGTGGGGGGATCTGAAGAAATCTGAAGAAATACAATGGCCTAGGAGTCTGATATGGGGTCAGCTGGAGCCAGGGCAGCAGAAACAGAGAAGGAACCAATTAGCTAGAAATGAGGGTTAAGACCCCAGTTAGAGACAGCAGCACACCCTGGGAGGCCGAGCCATCAGGATAGGTTCCTAAGGAACTGACCAGGAAGTCTCAAGGACAGGTGAACAAAGAGGGGTGGACAAGGAGTTTCTCTGGTGCAGAGGGAGAAGATGTCAGAACTCACAGTTATGTTTGTTTGAAAAAGGAGGAAGAAAGGTTAAGAACAGGGAGAAGAAGAGAAGGAGAAGAAATTAAGCTTTACTAGGCATATAATCGGAGAAGGCAATGGCAACCCACTCCAGTACTCTTGCCTGGAAAATCTCATGGACGGAGGAGTCTGGTAGGCCACAGTCCAGGGGGTCACAAAGAGTCGGACACAACTGAGCGACTTCACTTTCACTTTTCACTCTCATGCACTGGAGAAGGAAATAGCAACCCACTCCAGTGCTCTTGCCTGGAGAATCCCAGGGATGGCAGAGCCTGGTGGGCTGCATCTATGGGGTCGCACAGAGTTGGACACGACTGAAGTGACTTAGCAGCAGCAGCAGGCATATAATAAATCAACCCTGAATATACATTGCAAGGACTGAAGCTGAAACTCCAATACTTTGGCCACTGATGCAAAAAGCCAACTCACTGGGAAAAGACCCTGATGCTGGGAAAGACTGAAGGCAAAAGGAGAAGGGGGTGGCAGAGAATGAGACGGTTGGATAGCATCACCGACTCAATGGACGTGAATTTAAGCAAACTCCAACAGATAGTGAGGGACAAAGGAAGCCCGGTGTGCTGCAGTCCATTGGGTTGCAAAGGGTCAGACACGACTAAGCGACTCAACAACCACCACCACAGGCATATAGAGAGAGATACACTCAGAAAAGGCTTCTAGGGCCCCTCCATTGGCAGGGGCCAGCATCCCCAGGTGCCAGACCTAACGGCAAAAGGACTGACACGGGCGCCCTCTCCTGTCCACTCAGCGCATTGCAGCTGGGCAAATCGATTCCCAGGGACATGTCAGGTTGCAAATCAAGTTCTCACACAGGAGCTTCTTGAAGACTCCTACTCAGAAACCAAGGACTGAACGTCTAACAAGACCAGCAAGAGGAAATTCCAACAAATGCCTCTGCATATGAAGGATGGGAATACAAACTAAGCAGGGGGATTAAAAGCAGCTGACAGCACACTCTTCTTTGGATCTCTGTATCTTACTGAGGTCTTTGCCAGCTGTGACAGCTGTGCACAAAGAATGTCACAACTCTCACACAGGGGCTCATGGAGAGTTTCCAAATGCATTAACAATGTCTGTAGAGGAAAATACTTTTAGTGAGAGCAAAAATATTTGGGAGGCTAGGAATACATAAAACAAAAAATTTTTATTTAAATACTAGTTTCATCCCTAATTTTTAAATGTTTTTAAATGCACATAATATATTCATAGTAATATGTCAGCACTATACATGACTCCTAATTAACTATATATATATATATCTCTTCATATTGTAATATATATACACACACAGGCTTCCCTTGTGGCTCAGCTGGTAAAGAATCCACCTGAAATGTGAGAGACCTGGGTTCAATCCCTGGGTTGGGACAATCCCCTGGAGAAGGGCAAGGCTACCCACTCCAGTGTTATGGCCTGGAGAATTCCATGGACTGTGTAGTCCATGGGGTCGAAAAAAGTCAGACATGACTAAGCGACTTTCACTTTCTTTTCATTTCTCACACACACACACACACACACACACACACACATATATGCATATACACACATACATACATTTATACTAGGGGAGAATGCTCAAAATGTTTCCTTAATAGGAGAGCATGATGAAACTGTTTGGAAGTCACCAACATCAGCCTGCTGCTGTGTAACATAACTGATACGGTGCTCTGGAGATTATAAATAGACTTCAGGGAAGTGGTTTTCAAACACTCATGCACACGAGGATCCTTTCTGAAGAATATTAAAAATAAAAATGCCCAACTCTTCCTTCCCCAGATGGACCCAATCAGGATCCTGGGTGGCTAAGGGGAGCACCCCACAAATCTCACTTTTTTTCCCCTTTAGGACATCTACTTTCAGCTCATCAGTCTACACAGCAGCTGTATTTAGTATGGGGTTGTGTAATCCTATTGAGCTCTGAATGTCAATTCTGTCATTTCTCGGAGTTCTATTTGGCTTTTTCCCCAACTCCTTGGTGATTTTTTATTGTACTTATTTGTATTTTTGTATCCCTCCTATTTTATCCTTTCCATACATAAGCAGAGCTCTTTTATATCCACATCCGACCATTCCTGTATGTCTTGAGCTGCCATATTTTGTATCTGCTGAATCTTGATCATGGTGCCTGCTTCTCTGTATCGCACACAATTTTTTCTCATGAGCTCATATTTGCTGGAACTCTACCTGAAGGAATTCTCCAAGGCCCAGACAGAGGAGGGAGACCTCCTTCAGGGAGAGTTTATGTTTGTCCTGACCAGGTGCTTAGGGGCACATAGACCTAGGTTCATTCTCAGCCTACTGTTTCCAGGACCTTTCAGAGAGTATAAATTAAGCCTCAAACCCACACAGAGACAGTCAGTGGCTGCCAATCCACAGAAGAAGATGTTTTCAGTCTCTACCTAGGTCTAAGCATGTGTGTCTTTGCAGGATGGGTTCTTTTCAGTCCACTCTTCCCCTGAGGGGTACCTTCGCTGGGAGCTGGTTGTGCACGAGGTGGTCCCCTGTCCAGCTTTCCCACAACACAGCCTCTGTCCCTGAGGCCACGTGAAACTGTCAATGTCCCCAGACTATCAGGTAGCCTCTGTGCTTGCCCCCCTCCGTGGCTCTTTGCTCTTGCTTTCTCCTTGCCCTGCGAGGAGCCCCTCTTCTTTCTTGCAGGTACAAACCATTCACTCCAAAGGATGCTTCAAGTATTTCAGAAAGCCTTGGGTCATAGGAGGTTCTCTACTCAGCCACCCTGTCCTCTCTCTCTTTGACCTTCTCAGTTTTCTTTGCTCAGAGATATACCTCCAGTGCCATCAGATCAATATAACTGCCCTGTGCTAGTTAGAAATGTTCACAGGGAGGGCCCAACTCTTCTGCCTGTAGCAAGGCTGTGAGGAATGACTGGGGAAGAGACACCAACACCACCTAGAGGCCTGAAGTACTGACAGCTCAGCTACAAGAGGCCACCAGGGAGTGCACCCTGAGAAGGAACACACTAGAAAGTTTAGTATTAAGATAATGATGGGAATTCCCTGGTGGTAGAGTGGTTAAGAATCTGCCTGCCAGTGCAGGGGACACAGATTTGATCCCTGGTCTGGAAAGATCCCACATGCCTTGGGGCAACCAAGCCCCTGTGTCACAACTACTGAGAATGCCGAGAGCCAGTGCTCTGCAACAAGAGAAGCCGCCACGACGAGAAGCCCATGCACCGCAACTAGAGAAAGCCTGAGCACGGCAATGAAGACCCAGTGCAGCCAAAAATAATGACTAAATACACAAATAATTTTTTAAAAAATTTAAAAATACTATAGGATGACAAATGGATAGCTGCAAGCCCCCCCAAAGGCGATGATAATGATCAAAATAGTATAGTGCCTGACATCTCCATATATTCAACAAAGAATTATGCAGTGCTTAAGAGCCAGGCATTGTTTAATGCTTTTTGGATATATGAATTCATGGAACATGAATTATAATGATACAATTTATAGACAACAAAAGTACGACCCAGAGAAGCTAAATAACTTGCCTTGGAGTCACACAGAAAATGGCAGAACTGGGATTCACATGCAGCCAGACAGCTCAGCTCCAGAGGCTAGTTTTTGCCCACTGTACCCAACCAAGTTACTGAGTTCACTCTAAGTCACTGGACTTAGAACGTGCCAGGCCTGTGCTAAGGGTATTCGTGTGCTTGGCAGATCCTCCCATCAGACCTATGAGGTGAGTGCTACACTGTGCGAGGAGGCAATCGAGGTACAGAAAGGCAGCGGGGCTTGCCCAGGACACACACTGGATGGCAGAGTGTGGGACGCCTTTATCTAGAGGCAGAGTTCAGCCTCTGGACAGTAATGCCCATGCAGGGTAAGAACAGACCATCACAGCCAGCACTAACGACAAGATCCACACGTTCTGGGCTAGGCCTTGATATCCACTAGCTCTTGGATCCTCACGAGAATCCTGGGAGGTGAGTTCTATCGTCACCCTCATTGGACAAACATGGATTTGGGAGTCTTGGAGAGGTCAAGCTGCTTGCCCAAAGTCACACAGCTCGTGAGTGGCGCCAAGATGCCAAGCCAGGAGTGTCTCCCCTGTGGCAAATTGCCTTTGGTGACTGTATCGCCCTGTGTAGTCCTCTCCCACACTCCCTCTGGTCTGTGCCAGAGCTGCTGGGATCAACAGGGGGTGCTGGAGTGATGCTGTGCGGTTCCAGGTCCTGCCCTGAAATGGCCTGCAGCTTCTGTTCCTTCTCCCATGGAAATCCGGCTCCAGCAAGCCCTGAGAGATCATGAGGGGAAAGACATGTGGAAAAGAGAGGTCTGCAGACAACACTGAGATGGAGAGAGGGAACAGGATATTCCAGTACCCCCGTTGGGCCTCCTGATGACTCCAGGCCCGGCTGCCCTCTGACTGAAACCCCCTGAGAGACTACCACGCCAGAAGGGCAGAGGAACCAGCCAGCTGAGCCCAGTCAAGGCACAAAACTGTGAGAGAAAAATAAAACGGTTGCTGTGTAAAGCCCTTAAACAGTAGGTCACGTTGCTTTGTAAGCAAAAGAAAACAGAAACCAACTCCAAAGCCAAAACTTGTAAGAATGACCACAGAGCTGAGCTCTTCTGAAAAGATTCTCCCAGTCGCCTGAGAGAATTACATGGTGTATTAGTTTCCTATTCCTTCTGTAAGAAATGACCACAAAAGCAGTGGCTTAAAAAAACTCACATTTGTTATCCATAGTTTCAAAGGTCAGGAGTCTGAAGTGGTTCTCACTAGGCTACACTCTGTGTCAGTAAGTGAGAGCTCCTTTCCGGAGGCTGTAGGGAAGAATTTGTTTTCCTGCCTTTTCCAGCTTCCAGAGGCCACCTGCATCCTGGACTCACGGTCCCTCCTCCATCTTCAAATGGATGGCTTTCCTGTCTCCTTCTTTCACCTATAAGGACCTGGGTGATTACACTGGGCCCACTTGTACAATTCAAGCTGCTCTCTCGTTCCCCAAATAACTGATTCAATCATACACGTAATAATGTTCCTCTGTCGTGTAAGCTAACACATTAACAGGTTCCTGGAATTAAGATGTGGGCATCTCGAGGCAGAGGAGGGCATTATTCTGCCCACCAGGGTAGCAAACTGGGAAAATAACCAGTGTTCTCCAAAAGCCTAAGTGGAAACACACTGGAATTTTCCCACTGCCCAGAGACCTCCCACAGCTCTTTCCACGGTGCACTTTGCAGGCATGGCCCCAACCTGCATGGCATCACTGCCCTCTTTTATTTTCTCTCCCCAAGAAATCTTGGTTGAAAAAGATGACTGCCTCCCCAACACAGTGCATCACCGATGATTTATGCTTCGTGCATTTACTGTTCTTTCTCAGGCGGACACACCTACTCCTCCAGCTTCTACTGTGAGTTGACGCATGGCCAGGCCCATCCTCTGTGTCTAAAGAATCTTAGCCAAAGATACGGTCGCTGTATGTGTGGGTCAGCTCGGGAGGCCTGACCCAGGAGAACACCCAGTAGTCATAGCTCTGGAAAACTCCAGTTGCCTGGGACAGGGGCCATAGTGAATAGCAGTTAGCAGTATGAAGACAATATAACAACATAGTTCAAAAAGCGTAAATCTGATTAAGTCAGGGCATTCCAACATCAAACAGCATCTCTAACCAAACCTGTCCCCGCATTGAGCTCCTGGTGCTTTCTGTTCAGCCCACTCCTCCACCAGACTGCCCCTCACACCCCATCCACAGGAAATCCTGCTGGAGCTACCTTTCAAATAAATCTACTGCTTATTCATTGCTAAGGGGAAAAAGAAAGGTTCTTTTAGTGGCCGCCACCTTAACCAAGGGATCCAAGTTACCACCACAAATGACGGAACAAACAGACATCAGGAGCCCCCTGAGGTGATGTCCTTAGGTGTTCTGTAGTGTTCCTGCCAAATATGCTCAATGTGAATCAAATCAGAGGAAACGATCAGAAAACTTCAGAGTGCAGGACACTATGGAACAACTACCCCAAAGTCAACGTCCCAAGGACACGGATACTCTTATAGAGGAGGGCCAGCAAACTCATTCTGTGAAGGGCCACAGAGTAACCATTTTACATTTGTGGGCCATAGAAATCCATCTCTGTGTCCACAGACAAGGTATAACAAATGGACATGGTTGTGTTCCAATAAAACTTTATTTACAAAGACAGACAGTGGGCCAGACTGCCAAACCTGCTGTAGATTAAAGGATACTAAAGAGGCGTGATCATCAGATGCCATGTATGATTGCTGAGTTGACTCTAAATTAAAAATAAGAATAATAAACAGCTTAAAAAGGACATTTTGGGGACCAGAATATGAGCTATATATTACATAGAAGCTTTATATTAAACAATATTGTCACCAATATTATTGTTATAAATGCTAAATTTCTCAGGTGTGATACTGGTTCTGTGTTATATAGGTCTTTGTTCTTGGAAAATACAGGCTGAAATATTTAGGAGTTTAGAACTATGTCCAAGACTTATTTATAAATTTTTCAGGGAAAAAAAAAAAAGATCATGTGTATACATTCACACACACATTCATGTATGATGGCAAAAACCAAACAAATTTGCTGAAAGCTAGTAAGAGCGAACTAGGGGTTGAAGGGCATATAACCGATGACCATATCATTCTTTCTTTCAACTTTTTGGGGAGTGTGAAATTTTAGAAAGAAGTTGCTGGGGAAAGAGTGTGAGGCAGTGGGCAAGTGATTTCTCCACTCACCTGGACTCCACTCACCTCATCTCCTCCCTGCAACCACTCTCACCCTATGATTGCCAAAAGGATCACATGAAAATTGGACCCAGATCCTGTCCCTCATCTGCTCAGACCCTCCAGTGAGTCCCAGCCATTCAGAGGGGCCCACAGGCCCTGCTCGATCTGCCCCCTTCCTGCCACCTGCTCGGGCCTCAGCCTCCACTCTGTCCCTCTGTTCAGCCACACTGCCTTCCTCGATGTTCACCAAACATGCCAGGTTCGCGCTCACCTCAGGGCCTTGGCAGGTATGGAGACTTTGGGTGAGAAAGCTCTTACCCTAAACACCCACACTGCTTGCTCCCTCCTCCCCTCATATTGTCAATGAAGTCACCCTGATAATCCTATCTAAACTTCACAACCGTCCCCCAAATACTCCTCCTTCTGCATCCCTGAGGTTTTCTCCAGAGCAGTTTGTGCTATCAAATATACTTCACACTTTACTGTTTTCTTTATTGTCTGGCTTTCCCCCAAAGCTGAGAATGTAAGGTCTCCTGAAGACAAAATGTTTTGCTTTTTCTTTTCTGCTGTATCCGTAACATCTACATGACAGCCACAACTCAGAGTCATGCACTGACCTACCATTATACATTCACTTACTCCTCACAACAACAGGATAAGTATTATTTATAGCATAAATGCATATGAAGCATATACACAAAATAGGAATAATAACAGTGTCTAACTCAGAGTAATTGGTGAGGATTTAATGCTGTGAAGTGCTTAGCACACCGCCTGGCACAAAGTGAGTGGCCATTAAATGTCACTGTTATATAATACCCACTGTACAGAGGAGGAAACTGAACCTCAGAGGGGTTAGTGACCTGCTCAAAACCACCTGGCTGAGAAGGGGGGGACCCAGTTTGGAACCCATGTAAGTTTGACTCAAGTTGCTGCTTTTTAAACCACAATACTAGACATCCCACGGTGTCTGGGAGAAAGGCAGTGGCAGGAAACAGAAACCAGCTCTGGGAATCCAGAATGCAGGGTTTAAGTCCCACCTTAAAGGACCAGGGTTTAAGTCTGGCCCAGACTCCACGTGTGACCTCAGCAACTCTCTGCTCTCAAGACTTGAGTTTTCTCTTTGATAAACTGCAGGGAGTCATTTCCCCTCCCTGACATGGGGACAAAACAGTGTGAGAGTCAAATGAGAAAGCTTATAGGAAAGCACTTCAGTAACTGAAATCCAACACTTTTCCATTCTAAGATCTGCAACTCTGGCAGACAACCGACCAAACACCAAAATATTAAGAATTCCAGGCCCTACAAAGCAAATTTTAGGCATCCAAACTTGTAAAGAAAAGAAGTGTGCTTCCCTTAACCATTTGGCCTTTGCATACAGTCCTCCCTGTCCCTCAACATTATCCCTGTCCTCATGCTGTCTGGTGACATTCTTCTCACCCTTCAGTTCCTAGCCCAGAGGTCTCCTCTGCCAGGAAGCTCTTCCTGAATGCTACATCAGGTCAAGTGTCCAGTGGGCTCCCTTATCCAAGCTCTGCCCACTCTGGGTCATCACCTTGAAGGATGGGCCTGTCCTCACCCAACTGTGAGTTCCTTGAGGGCACAGACTAGGGCTGGCTTGATTCCTGCTGTTTCACCAGCACTGCCCAACACAAGGCCAATTACAGGGCAGACACTCAGAAAACATCAACTAAATGAAGTACCAGCTGGATTAATGGTGGTTCCCTGACCCAGCAAATTAGGTTNCCTCCTTCAGGTCTTTGCTCAAATGCCCCCTTCTCAGTGAGCCCTCCCCACTCTCCTGATCTAGATCAGACTCCATATCATTCTCTGTCCTCTCAATTGCCTTTATCTTGCTCCATTACCCTTACCAATTCCACTTTTTTTGGAGGGGTGGGTGTTGCACCGCACAGCATATGGGATCTTAGCTCACCAACCAAGGATTGAACCTGTGCTCCTTGCAGCGGAAGTGCAGAGTGTTAACCACTGGACTGCCAAGGAAGTCCTTTGCTTCCAAATTTAATATTTATCTTTATTTACTCATTTACTGTGAGCTCCATGATGGCGGGGCCTGGACTGTCTTGGTCACTGTTTGTTTATACCGGCCAGCATAGGTATAAATAAATCTCTCTTGAAGGGATGAATATCCTTCTCTTGTCCTGAGCCCCGTTCCCAAGCCTAACCTGCTCCCTGCTCCTCCAGACAGTTGACCAATGGCCCTTTATTTGGGTCTGACACGCTCCCTCCTCCTCCTCAGGCCTCACTTAGAGAAATCTCTTTATCTCCAAATTCTGAAATGTTCTGTCCTGCTCTCTCTCTATACGACCAGGGGCTTCCCAAAGACACAGTGATTGTTCAGTACTCAATGAATTTCTCCTTCCACTTTCCCCTTGAATCATAGACTTTTACTCCCTTGTTGGAAATAATCCTAACTTGTTTGTCTTTACCTTCTGGAAACTTAATCTATCAGCCCTCTCTTCTAGAAAGCCCTTTCCATCCCCTAGACTGAGACAGAGGCCCTCTTGGGTTCCCCCAGCCCCTGGGCTCCCGTCTGAGCCCTGCCCACTCCAGAGCATCACCCTCTGTCTCTTCCATTGGAATGGGAGCCGTAAGGACAGAGCCAGGGCTGCCATTTGTCACTGCTGGGTCACTAGCACCAGCCAGCACAGGACTTGACCCAGTCCTACTGAATTATCAGGGGGTCATGGCAGAGGATGATGGCTGATCAGTGACACATCAGCCTCACTGTTTTCCTATTTTCTTACATTTTATGAATAGTAACAGGGACTTATTTACATACAATTTGCATACACTGGGCCAGAAGGGAAGGGAGTGGGGGTTAGACGGGAGGAGTAGGGGCTCTGCAGGATTCGAGGTTCACTGTGCCGGCGGCAGCATCTTCAGCTGCACCTGGTCCCCCTGGGCGAGCGGAGCTGCCACCCAGCCGGCTGCCATGGCCCTCGCCACGCTGTTCCTCTTGGAAGTGAGCGGGGTCTCCAGGGTGAGCGAGGCGTTGGCCATCTCCTGGGGCTTGTTGCTGGCGAGAAAGCGGAGCAGGTGGTGTAGGGCCTTGGCCACGTCACTGCGGGCGCCCTCGTTGACGAGGCAGTAGAGGATGGGATCAGCCACACAGTTGAGGCTGGTGAAGGCCAGCGAGCTGTGATAGGCTGAGAAGACACGCTCCTCAAAGCCACAGTCCCGGGGGCGGCGCAGGTAGACGGCGCTCCGCGAGAGCAGGAGCACGTGGTAGGGCGCGAAGCAGACCAGCACGATGGCGATGAGACTGAGGGCCAGCCTCTTGATCTTGACCTTCTCCTGGCGCTCGGTGGACACGCTGCCCCGCACAGCCCGCAGGATGCCGCGGTAGGACAGCAGCATGAGGGCCCAGGGGAAGAGGAAGCCCACGAAGACTCGGTAGAGGTTCATCCAGGCCACCCAGCCCTCCATGGGGAACTTCTCGAAGCAGAAGGTGTGGTTATAACGGTCGCGGAAGAGCTCATCGTGGAACAGGGGTGCCGAGTTGGCGCCCAGCTCCGTGGCCCAGACCACGGAGCTCACGGCCACGGCCGTCTTGACCCGGCGCAGGCGGGTGAACCGCAGCGGGTGGGCCACGGCCAGGTACCGGTCCACCGAGATGCAGCACAGGAAGGCGATGCTGATGTAGATGTTGGTGTAAAAGATGAACCCGAAGAGCTTGCAAGAGCCAGGGCCGTGGATCCAATTGTCGTGGTGCAGGAAGTAGTCCACCCACAGCGGCAGCGTGCAGATGTACAGCAGGTCAGCGATGCTGAGGTTCATCAGGTACACGCCCAACTCATTGCGTTGCCTCACCTGGCGGTAGGCAGCCCACAGGGCCAGGCAGTTGGTGGGCAGCCCCACACCGATGACGAAGATGTAGAGGGAGGGTGGGAAGAGGTGGTCCACGCGGGAGTCCACGTGGCAGCCCTCCAACGTGCGGTTGCCCATCCTTGGCACTGGGTCTTTTGGGGTGCTTCCCCTGGCCCACGGGGGCTATGGGGCCACAGGAGGCGGGAGGCCATCAGGCCCCCCTGAGCCCCCTCCTTGGAGGCTCAGGGGAACATGGTGGGAGGCAGTTCACAGGGTTAGAGAATGAGGTGGACTGTGAATTGTGGGCCAGACTGGGCAGAGAAGGACAGAGGCTTCAGAGAGAAAAGTTGGGAAAAGGATAGAATTACGACAGGAGGGAGGTTTAGGGGTGGCAGGATTAACAAAGAGCTTTATCGAGGAGGTTTTATAGACCCAACCAGAGCATAAATGGGAGAGTACTGGGATAACACACGATTGACCAAGGGGAGTGTTTATACGGGAGAAGAAGGCATCAGTGGGCGGTGGTGAGAGACAGAGATTTGTGGAGGATGTAGAAAGTAAGCGTGGCTATGCTGAAGTAACAGTGAGGTGAAATGTACTAGAAGATGCAGGAAATGTATGGGGTAGTGTTGAGATAGCGCAGTTCAGTTTGGGAGTGGAGGAGACCAGGCCAGATGGATGGGGATGCTGACACCTCCTAGGACCCCAGTAAGAAATAAGGAAATAAGGGAGGTAGCCAAAGAGGCGAAGACCACAAAAAAGAGGGGTGTCCTATGAGGGATGAAAGGGAGGGAAGACTCAGTCTGGGGAATGTGGGAAGGGTTTTAAAGAAACAGGAAGGTGGTGAGTAAGGGCTCTATCAGCACAGGATTACCAATACAGGAAATTTAAAGGGACATGGGAGGGGCTCCAGCTTAGTCCTGGTGGGGGCTGAGCAGTTGAGATGAGGTGGCCCTGCTTCACAGTTCAAAGCTGACTCTGCAGTACCTGTGGGGAAAGAGAACTGCCGTGAGAGGTGTCAGGGACTTCCCTCTGCTCCCCACACCCTTTTGTCATTGACTCTAGTAAGCTCCAGAGGGTAGGCACCTTAATGATGCTTAATCTAAGCAACAGATCACTGAAAACACAGATTTGAGATGTCAGTTAGATTTTTTCCCCTAATTGTTTCTTTAAAACTTTTTTCCAGAAACCATATAAAAGTGGCACAAGTCTCATATCATGCTTTGGGAAATGCTAAACTAGTCTCACCTATCATATTATGGACATAGAGACAGGGCCCAGAGAGGCTGGGTCACTCCCCTCAAGGATGTACAGCAAGGCAGTGATGGAACCAGGCTAGAACCAGCTTCCTACTCTTAACCCAGGGCACTGAATTCTTGACAGTGATGGTGATGGTGGTAATTATAACAACTGAAATTTTTTGGAGTCCTATTACATAGCAGACCTTGTCTTTAGCACTTTATGGCTGTGAATTTTAAATTTTCAAGAACCTTATGAGGAAAGTACTGTTATTCCCCCTATTTGACAAACTGAGGCACAGAGCGGTTCAGAGACCTGTCCAAGGTCCTGATAACGGAAGCGGGGGCAGGGGGACGGCGAAAATCTTGGCTCTCACCTCCTTTCTCTAGCCTGAACGTCAGTTTTCACCCAAGAATAATTGGACAGAAAGGGGTCGTGGGCTGGCAGCCCATGGAAGCATAGCTGTAGGGGACTGGGGCAGGGAAGTTATGACAACTCAATCGACCAAGGGGGAGCCTTGGGGGCAGTGCCAGGAGTCCCCTCCCCCAGAGACCACCCCCTTCATTGTCTCTTTCCGCTTCTCTCTGACTTCCCTGAGTGAAAGTCTTGGGCCTGTCGCCCCCTGGTCCTGGGGAGATCTTTAAGCACAGGGCAAAAGACAGTGTTGGACCAAGCCCTGGGCCATTGTCAGCCCCCAAGAAGATGGGAGTGAAGTCCTGAAGTAGAGGCATCTTTAGAGGCCATTCCATCCAGCAGTTTGCATCAGTTTGTAGGTTGTGGAACTACTTAAAAAAAAAAAAAAAAAACATATCTCAACAGGGAACCTCATCTAAGATAGTGAAAAGGGGAAGCTACTCTGTGCTCTAGATAAAAGGAGGTGGCGGGAGGAAGTCCACCTCTGAAGAGTCCCCAGGACACATTTTGAAAACCAGTGGTTGAGTCAGTAGGACAGATGAGGAAACTGAGGGGCCAAAGAGGGGGAGAGATGAGACCCAAGGCATCCAGCAGGCCCACGGGAACCTCCCAGGTGCCTGAGCAGCATCTTCCCATGGGAGAATGCTCTGGGCTCTCCCTAACCTCCACACTACATTCTGCGCCCACATATGTCTCTAAAACCCTGGCCGCTGCCCACTCTGCTCCACTATGACCGCTGGCTTGGACCTTGTGGTTGAACCTCCCCAAGGCTTTCCTGCCTGCCACTCTGGCTTCCCTCCACTCACTCCCCACGTGGCGGCCAGATGGGTCTCTTGTTATTAATCCTTCCCTGCTTGAAATCCTCCAATAACTTCCCCATGGACTCGGGACAAAAACCCAAGTCTTCCCCCCAGCTGACAAGGCACTGCCTGCCCAGCCTTTGCAGCCTAGCTGACTTTCGTGCCCACCTCAGCAGGCTCAAGGCTGGACCTTCTTTCCAGCCTCACCACCTCTGTCCTTCCTTCAGATCTACTTAGGACTAGCTCCCATACCTCCATCACTTCCTCAGGGAGGCCCTCTGTACCCCCAGTCCTGCCCACCCACACTCACACACTCTGTGTGGAGGAATCACAGAGTCTCAAGATAGGGCTCTTCTTTCCCAGGAGGTTGCATGCTATTTGAGGAGAACTTCAGTTCATCCAACATCTGAGTGCCTCCTCTGTGCCCCGCGTAGGACTGGACACTGGAGATAAATATAAATAAGACATGATTTCTGCCACTGTAGATGGCTGGTGGGAGAGAGGTACACATGTCTATGAGGTGCTTTTTGTTAGTTTGTTCACAGCTGGAAAAGGTTGTTATAAAAGTCAAGGCAAGAAAGAGGACTGAGTCAGGACAGAGGCAATGGCTATGAAGTTGACGTTAAAGGGATAGGCTGAATAGAATGGGTACTTGGAAGTTCAAGAAGTGAGGGAAATCTGTCATTATTGAAGGAAATTTAGAAAAGGCACAAATGCAAAATGAAAATATGCTGATCCATAGTCCCAGGGCTTCCTTGGTGGCTCAATGGTTAAAAAAAAAAAAATCTGTCTGCCAGTGTAGGAGACATGGGTTCCATCCCTGGATTGGGAAGATCCCCTGGGAAAGGAAATAGCAACACACTCCAGTATTCTTGCCTGGGGGAAAACCCATGGACAGAGGAGCCTGGAAGGCTATAGTCCGTGGGGTTGCAGGGTTAAGACACGACTGAGCGATTAAACAACTCTCTGCACATCACCTTCATCCTGTTTGTGTCTGCCTGTCTGTCTTGAATGGACATTTAGGGAGGGCAGGGACCGAGTATTGACTGCTGTAGCTTTTGCCAGCACCCAGGACAGGCCCAGCATATAGTAGGCACTCAATAAATGCCTTTGGACTGAGGGAACAGGCATTTGGTCAGCCCATGCTGCCACACAGGCACCCCCTCCCCTTGAGGCAGCAGCACCCCCACTTCAAACTTCAGTGAGTCCCTGCAGGGTCCCAGAGATAAAGAGATGAGGAAGGAAAAAGTGAAAAGGGCAGGCTCTCTCTCTGCTGCATAATTGACTTTGAAAGGTCAGGGCTGAGTCCCGCTTAGTAAGTCCTACCCCCTGTGGGGTCCTCCGCCACAGAAGGGCTGCCCCCACCTCAGACTCACAGACACTCTTGGATCCTGTGGAGATGGGAAGGAGGGGGCTTGTTCTGGAGTGGAACAGTGCAATCCGGTCCCTCCCTTTGAACTGAACCACCCCTCCTCCAGCCCAGAACAAATTCACTCAAAACATCTCTCTCTCTCTGCTCTGGGTCTCTCCTTCAGCCGTTAAGACCAAGGGAATTACTTCTCCTTCAAGAGATTCAGTTTCCCCTTCAGCATGAAGGGGAGGTGGGGCACAACTTTTATATCAGTCGTATCACAGATACAAAACTCTTTTGTACTTCCTGGTGGTCCAGTGGTTAAGGCTCCTGGCTTCCATTGCAGGGGGTGTGGGTCTGACCCCTGGTCTGGGGAACTAGGATCCTGCATGCTGCATGGCATGGCCCCTCCCCCCCAAAAAAGAAAAAAAAAAACCAGAAGAAAGTATCAATTCGATACAAACTCTTACAGAAAATTGAAGAGGATGAAACATCTCCCAACTTATTCACAGGGAACTATATTCAATATCCTGTAAGAAATGAAATACTTCCTGCCATATCAGTAAACAAGGATGTCACAGTCACCAGCAACTGCGACCACAACGGATGGTGAGCTGGTGAGCCTTGAGGGAACTCAGGAAGGAAAGAATACCTGCCATCTAGCAGCCATCAGACTGCAACCACTCCCCATGGTGAGTCGCCCCCCCAGCCCCCAGAAAGCTCAGGATGTGAAAACACAGGACACTGGCCCCAGATAGCTGAAGTGCCTATCAAACGAATGATTTCACTCAGCCCAGACTCTTGCGTCTTCCCATAATACATAGAAAAGCACTAAATTCCTCAACTTGGGATATCTGGTTTTCTTTAATTGACAATAATCTGATGTTCAGACTACCCGCCCTTTGTTGCAAAACATCTGTATAACCTGGCTCCTTGGAGCGTATTTTCTCAGGGTGACTTGAGAAGCTATCTCCCAGGCTTGAAGTCCTAATAATTCCCACCCAGTAAAATGTTAACTCTCAACTTTTAGGTTATGAATAATTTTGTGAGTATTTTCTTAACTCCACATCTGTGACAAACCCTCATGGAAAGAATATTTAAAAAACAAGAATGTGTATAACTGAGTCACTCTGCCATACAGCAGAGATTGGCACAACACTGTCAATCAACTCCTGTTGTTGTTGTTGTTCAGTTGCTAAGTCGCCTCCGGCCCTTTGTGACCCCAAGGACTGCAGCACACCAGGCTCCTCTGTCCTCTACCATCTCCTGGAGTCTGCTCACATTCATGTCCATTGAGTCAGTGATGCTATCTAACAGCGCCAAAATCAACTACATTTCAATTTAAAAAATAAAATTAATTTTAAAGAAAGAAACAGAATCCTTGGTAGAGGTGATATCATCTATAAATTGTGCAGTGTTTGAACAATTATCACTATTCCACAGGCACTGGGGAGCTGACATGAGAAATGAACCAGGTCATAATGGAAGGAGGCATTGAGAGCGGAGAAATTCCCTTTGTCCCACCCTCTCAAGAACCCCCCAGTTCTGCTGAGGCTGGGGTGGGTACAGAGACTCATTTCCTGCAGACAAAGGAAATGCACTTCCCATTGCTAATTTCCTCCAGGGGGAATCAGTAGGACACTCGCCCCTCCCTCCTCCGGTCCCTCTTCTTCAGCCCACCTGCTTCTTGGGGATGCTAGGTGTGGGGGAGGGGCATTCAGCTCTCTCTTCTCCCCCACCTGAGATATGCCGAACATCAACCCCTCCACATACAAAGATAGCGTGGAATGGCAGACTCTTAGAACTCCACAATGCAATAAGCCTATATGCCACAATTGGGGGCACAAGCTTATTTGATTTCTACCTGACACAGACGGGGAAACTGAGGTCCAAGGCCACAAGGCAGTAAGCTGTCTAAGTCACATGACATGTCAAGGCTGCCTAGATCAGTCATTCTTAACGAAAAAGAATGTTTTCTCTCTTCCCTCCCTGCACTCTTGTAATTTTTTTCTCAAGTCTTTCTGGGGTTCTCAGCCCTCTTTGAGACTCTACTGAAAAACCCACAGACTCTCTCACCACCAGAAGGCAAGTGACCTCGGGGGTCTTGCGTGCCCCTCCATCACCTGACTCCCTTGCACTCTCTCCCCCAACCCCACACCCCCGCTCCCTCCTAGTCCCTTCTGGTCCCTCCCTGAGGGCCAAGGAAGAGAGATAAATTGGGAATGTGGAGCGATAGTGGGGTGACAGAAAGGACTGTCAGACCCCTGACCCCACTTTGTGCAGTTCAGCTGCTCAAGCCAGGCCCCAGGAGCAACTTCTCAGTCCAGCAAGGCTGAAGGCTTGGGGTGGGGGGTTTAAAGGGCAAGAGGGAGAGGTAATACAGCCCCCGCACCCCCATTACTCACCAGCCTTGTCCTAGAAGCCTCCAGGTCACCTCTCTCACTCCCCACTTCCCTCCTCTGAAGGCTCCTGCTCCCCTGTCAGCCCCCTGGGGACCAGTCAGCTCCGGTCAGTCTGCTCATTAGGGGAACGAAATGTGATCACAGAGCCTCGCTCCCCACCTGGCGCCTTGGCGGCTGGCTGGCGACAACCGGGGATAGTCAGGCCACCGTGACCACTCCACTGGCCTCAGTTTCCCCATTTCTACCGAAGGGATCCCCATCCCCCCACATATGTCCCCCACACCACCCAGAAGGGACACCAGGGAGGGTCCTTGACTCCACTCCTCTGATGTTCTAGATTCCCAAGGCTCTCAGATCCTCAGATTCTATTGTTAGTCCAGGCCATGGTTTACTGTTCTATTATTATAACCTTTTAGAGCTTTACCTTCCTTCCATTCTATTATTATTATTATGGCGGCTTTCCACACCCCTACCCTTCTAGGTTTCCAATATCCCAGGAAATTCACATTCCAGGATTCTCAAGTTCTATTGTTAGAACGCTCTATGATTTAAAAAAAATCGTACAACTTTCATAATCTATTATTAAACTCTCAGTGATCATTATCTTTGCCCAGCAAACATGAATCTGTATTTCCCCTTTCTTTTTTACAGATATGGTGAACCCCACTTCCTTTTTTCTCCCTTTATCTCTTCTGGTTTTGTGTTGTTGTTTTTTTTTCTTTTTAACATTCCAGCAGCCTGAAGTTCTAAAACTGTGCATAATTGTAAAATACTAAGAATTCGATTTTGGCGGGGGGTGGGTAGTCACCACATTTACCTGGCCCCTAAATTCTCTCCTCCTGGTGGGGACACTAAGAGCCCAGGCTGCCTCTCTATACCTGGCCCAGAAACTTTGTCTCATCCCACCCCACTGGATCACATACTGGCTGAGGCTGAGTTATTATTTGTCTAGACACAAACCAAATTATAGGCCCTGTCCTGCAGGAGCAGTGGGCTTCATGGGGAGGGTCAGGAGACAGAGTCAGGCGGGAGTTAATCTCTGCCCCCTCTCCTCACTTCCCTTCTCCTCTTCCTTCCTTCTCTGAAATTCCACCCCTTCCACTCCAACCAACTCTCATCCCCTTTCCCTCTCCACCACCGTGGCTTTAGAAATATTTTCTTTCCTCTGCTTCTAAAAATGCTCCCTCCTGGGTTCCTGCTGTTCACACTCACCCTGGCATTCTTCCCTCTTCCCTGTGAAGACCTCCTTCCCCACATTAATCTGAGGTCGTGGCAGCAAAAGAAGCCAGTACTTTGGATTTGGGCTTCAGTGGAACCGGAGTCCCAACCCAGCCTGAAAATGACTCACCTTGGGGGTGACTTCTACACTTGGGCCTCAGTTTCCCCGTCTCTGAAATGGGGGGTTTGGTCTAGCTGGCTCTGACAGCACTTTTGAGCTCTCGACTGCGACCACTGAAAACTGCCAATATTCCAAAGCCCATCTTTTTGGACCGAAGGATTCAGATACCCCAAGACCTTTAACTTGAAGATTTGAGCTCTCCCAATCCTCCTTTCGGATCATTCTCACATACTTGGGTCCTTTCATGCAAAGACTTCACATTCAAAACTGATGATACTCTAATTTAAAAATTAATTAAAAAAAAAGAGTTCACATTCAAAACTTCTTGATGCTATGATTCCCAGAGTTTTGGAGCTCCCCCCCCACCCCCCGCCAAAAAAAAAAATCAATCTCTCTCATTTTCTCCTACTGAAACCCCACCCAGAGAGGACAACCACCCCATCCTCACCCCAAACCTGAAGTCANTCACCCCACTAAAGCCTTCCAGCTCTGGAGAAACCTCACCTGCTGGTGAAACATTCCCGAGTCCTTCAACGTCCCCAGCCTGGAAGCCTCCATCTCATAAATTCCTTTGCTTACCCTCCCTCCAACCCCGCACTCCAACTAGATCAAGCCTTAAGCTATGGGGAGGTGGGGGACGGGGGTTTAGGGAGACCCCAGACCCAAGTCATTAACTTTTTGGTCATTGCACTCCCACTTCCCAAGGGAGAGAATGAGGGGTCTGTTAGTTCCCCATGCCCATGGTCAGGGCCACCCCTGGAAGGAATCTCTCTTGGGTTTTCCAGCTCCAGCCCTGCTTCTTGGCCAGACTTCGGCTGGTGACCTCTGTGTGCCTCCGTTTCCTCTTCTGATCACGTGGTCTCTCATAGTCCTTTTATCAAGAGGACGTCATACTATAAAGCCTGTAAAACATGACACCCCCCACGACCTCCTTTCTCCCTGCTTTATTTGCTTTTCCCCATAGAAAGTGTCCTAACAGTCTGTGTATTCCACTTTTTTTTGTTGTTTTTCTAAATGTCTGCCTTCCCACTAGGAGGAGTGTCATTTTTCTGTTGGGTTACTTTACTACACCATACATGTGCAATACACGTTGTTTTCAAGGAGTAAATACATGAATGTTAAGTGCTGCAGAAATATTTCCTGATTTTTATGTTATCATCATGTCCTTCATAAACTGACCCATTCTTAGGCAAAGCACTTTGGACAGACCTGGGATGTAACATTCAAAAGTGACAACTAATAAAAAATAATTTTAAAATTTTCTAAAATTCTTTTTAGAAAAAGTGACAGCTAGGACTTCCTTGGTGGTCCAGTGGCTAAGACTCTGAGCTCCCAATGCAGGGAGCCTGGGTTCAATCTCTGCTCAGGGAACTAGATCCCATACTCTGCAACTAAGACCTGGCACAGTGTGGGGGATAAAAAAGTGACAGCTATTAGGCTTGAAAATTCTTTTTTGTTTATTTATTATTCTTTTATTATAATTATAATAATCATTGGGGCTTCCTCAGTGGCTCAGCTGGTAAAGAACCCATCTGCCAATGCCAGAGATACAAGAGACAAGGGTTCGATCCCTGGGTGGGGAAGATCCCCTGGAGAAGGAAATGGTAACCCACTCCAGTATTCTTGCCTGGAAAATTCCATGGACAGGGGAGGCTAGCAGGCTACAGCCATGGGTTCACAGAATCAGACATGACTGAGCACACACACACACACACTCTCTCTCTCTCTCTCACACACACACACACACACACTCTCTCTCTCTCTCTCTCTCTCTCACACACACACACACACACACACAGTGATAATTATTATTTTGGCTGCTCTGGGTCTTCACTGTGGCATGAGGGCTTCTGTAGTTGAGGTGCGCTGACTTGGTTGCCTCATGGCACATGGGATCCTAGTTCCCTGACCAGGCATGGAACCTGCTTCCCCTGCATTGGAAGGATGATTTTTAACAACTGGACCACCAGGGAAATCCCTGTTTATTTTGAGAATAAAAATGCCGCGATCTTAAGCGAGAAGCCAAATAAGTTGTGACAAACAGATACACCCATGTGACTAAGCACCCAAATTAAAACAAACATTTCCATCACCAGCGACCACTGTTTTGTTTGGGTTTTTTGCTCCTTTCCAGGGCACTCACTCTCTACCCCCAGAGACACTCCATGCCTTTTTTTTTTTTTTTTTTACTGGAAATGAGTGTTGCCTGTTCTAGAGCTTCACAGAAATGAAATGAAACAATTCTAAAAAAAAATACCCCTTTCCTCTCGGGGCTCTGTAGGCAAATAGAAAGTAAGACTTAACCAAGTACCCAAGTGACCTGCAATGCACACAGGAATAAAAGCTTTTTCCTTCCATCCTCCCTTAAGGGGACAGGCAGAGAGACATACCAGTGAAAGTGTCATGAAGAGTTTAGCCCCTCTCCACAAATAACCTCATGTAAAGTTTACCAGCTTTCAGGCAAGTCCTCCCGTCAGCTCCTTGGCCATCCCAAGGTCCTCCTAAAGAGAAACTCTGAGATACCCTGATGGGTGAGGGTCCCTTTCTCTCATGGACTCACCCTAAGTTTATAATGTGATTCAGTTAGGATCCTGGCAGGAAACAGGTAGCCATTCAGAGAGCTTGTGTGCCAAATAGCTTCAGTAGCGCCAATCTTTGCCACCCTGTGGGCTGTAACCTGGCAGACTCTTCTGTCCATGGGATTGCCATTCTCTTCTCCGTGGGATCTTCCTGATTCAGGGACCGAATCCAGGTCTCCCACACTGCAGGCAGGTTCTTTACCATCTGAGCCACAAGAGGAGCTATAGCTCTAGACAGAGAACACAGCCACTGGCAAAACTGCAGGGATGCAGAGAGAGGCCTGGAAAATAAATACTCCAACCTCTTCCCCTACTACTGACCTTCAGATTTCCTGTCAGTGCTTGTAATGGGAAGAACCCAACCAATGGACTCTCATGCATGGAGTCCACACATGGCACTCTCACAGTACCCAGAGCTGGAGGAGAAAGGCTGAGAATGACCCCTTGGGTGCACTGTGGAGAATCACCTGCATTCAGTTCAGTTCAGTTCAGTAGCTCAGTCGTGTTCGACTCTTTGCGACACCACGGACTGCAGCACGTCAGGCCTCCCTGTCCATCNCAGGCAAGTCCTCCCGTCAGCTCCTTGGCCATCCCAAGGTCCTCCTAAAGAGAAACTCTGAGATACCCTGATGGGTGAGGGTCCCTTTCTCTCATGGACTCACCCTAAGTTTATAATGTGATTCAGTTAGGATCCTGGCAGGAAACAGGTAGCCATTCAGAGAGCTTGTGTGCCAAATAGCTTCAGTAGCGCCAATCTTTGCCACCCTGTGGGCTGTAACCTGGCAGACTCTTCTGTCCATGGGATTGCCATTCTCTTCTCCGTGGGATCTTCCTGATTCAGGGACCGAATCCAGGTCTCCCACACTGCAGGCAGGTTCTTTACCATCTGAGCCACAAGAGGAGCTATAGCTCTAGACAGAGAACACAGCCACTGGCAAAACTGCAGGGATGCAGAGAGAGGCCTGGAAAATAAATACTCCAACCTCTTCCCCTACTACTGACCTTCAGATTTCCTGTCAGTGCTTGTAATGGGAAGAACCCAACCAATGGACTCTCATGCATGGAGTCCACACATGGCACTCTCACAGTACCCAGAGCTGGAGGAGAAAGGCTGAGAATGACCCCTTGGGTGCACTGTGGAGAATCACCTGCATTCAGTTCAGTTCAGTTCAGTAGCTCAGTCGTGTTCGACTCTTTGCGACACCACGGACTGCAGCACGTCAGGCCTCCCTGTCCATCACCAATTCCCGGAGCTTACCCAAACTCATGTCCATTGAGTCGGTGATGCCATCCAACCATCTCATCCTTTGTCGTCCCCTTCTCCTCCGGCCTTCAATCTTTTCCAGCACCTGCACTAGTCTCCCAGAACTTTCTAGGCATATTTTTCCACGCACGTCTGAGGCTGGGCACAAGGGGGCGCCAGAGCACCAAGACCCAGGGAAAGGGATGCTTTGATGGAGCTGGACCACTTACTTCCCTAGAACTTGGACAGTAGGGAAGGGTCAAAAAGCTGGAGGACAGGAAAGGAGACTTTGATCCCAGGAAAGGAGAGTTTGATCGAAAACCTAGGGGTCTGGAGTCGGGATATGATTGCTGGACTCTGCCTATCGAATGGGAGTTGTCTGGGTGGACAAGTTCAAAACGGTGTACCAGCAGGGAAGGAACAGCATGTACTGAAGCTCGGAGGCATGAAATGTCACAGGGAAGGGCAAGTACTGGCGATTCAAGTGGCTGGAGATAAGAGATGGGGACAGGAGATGTTGGCTTAAAAAGGAGGATCAAAAACGAGGGGAAAATAAGGGCAGCTAACATTTAATGACCACTTACTACAGTCAAAGTACCATTCTAAGCACTTCATGTGAATAACTCAGACTGGAAACTGCATCTCTGCCTCTCCTAGTTCTCTAGTTTGCTGATTGACCCAACAGATCTTGGGATGTGTCAGTTTCCACAATTGAGTGAACCAATTCCTTATAATATATAAACCCCACTGGCTCTGTTTCTCTGGGGTTTTGTCTGACTAATATACTACTTCAAAATTGAAACTAGATGTTATCAAGCAGGATATCCTATCACTAATTTAAGGACTTCTTTAGATTATCATCCCATACCTGAAGTATGTTCAGCCCAGATGACAGAACTCATTGTACTTATTAGGGCCAGTTAACTAGCCAAAGACCAGAGGGCAAACATACTTATATATAAACAGCAGGTATAATTTGGAAATACTGTAGAAACAAAAGGGAATTTATAACCCTTTCTGGAATCCTCCTGAAAAAATCCATACATGTGATAAAACTGCACATACACACATACACACAAGAAGATGTATAAAACAGGTTATATCTGAATAAGGTCTGCAGATTCACTGGGGCCAGTTTCCAAGTTTGGCAGTGTAGTATAGTTGCATAAGATGTTACCACTGGGGGAGACTGGAAGAAGGGTATAGAGGACCTCTCTGTACTATGTTGGCAACTTCCTCTGAGTTATTTCAGAATTGTTTAAGTAAAACCACATACACACAGAGGTTTCTCAAAAAGTTAAACATAGAATTTCCATATGGCCCAGTAATTCTACACCTAGGTATATACCCAAGAGAAATGAAAACATATGTCCAAGTAACATCTTGTATATGAATGTTTGGGCTTCCCAGGTGGTGGCAGCAGTAAAGAGCATGCCTGCCAACACAGGAGATGTAAGAGACATGGGTTCAATCCCTGGATCAAGAAGATCCCCTGAAGGAGGGCATAACAACTCCAGTATTCTTGCCTGGAGAATCCCATGGACAGAGGAGCCGTGTGGGCTACAGTCCATAGGATTACAAAAAGTCAAACATAACTGAAGCAACTTAGCACGCATGCGGCATGTAAATATTTATCACAGCATTATTCACAACAGCAGAAGATGGACACAACCCAAACTTTTATCATGTGTGAATGGCTAACACCAAACTATAAGTCATAGCAAAATGGTTGTGTTTTAAAAGCAATTAAGTTTTTTTTAACTCTCCTTTGAACTCTTTTTTTAAGCAAATATTTTATTTTTAATTATTTGGCCACCCTGGATCTTAGTTGCAGCATGTAGTGTCTAATTCCCTGACCAGGTATCAAACCCAGGCCCCCACCATTGGAAACATAAAGTCATAGCTACTAGACCACCAGGGAAGTCTTGCTAAACCATTAAACTTTGAAAAGCTTTGTTCTGAAACAATGGATACTGGGAATAGAGGTCTTCAAACTCCCAGAAACGTTGCTGACCCTGCCCTCCGGTGTGTCACTCACCTTGACATAATAGGCTGAGGTGGCTGGTAACCTCCATCTCCTGCTCACGTGTTTCCCCACCTCCCTTCCTCTGAAAGAACTTCCCCGCCATTCCATGAGGTTTAAGTGGGGCTGTCAGTCCCAGGTATCATACATTAATCCCTTCCTAAGCAAAGAGATGAGCAAATGACCCAGGCCTGGCCAATCACATGACCCTAGCCCCTAGGCCAGGGGTCCCCAACCTCTGGGATCTAATGCCTGATGATCTGAGGTGGAGCTGATGTAATAATAAAATGCACAGTAAACGTAATGCACCTGAATCATTCCCAAACCATCCACCCTGGTCCGTGGAAAAATTGTCTTCCACCAAGTCAGTCCCCTAGTGCCAAAAAGGTTAGGGACTGCTGCCATAGGCCATAGCGACTGGGCACAGGATCCAAGCTGAGCCAATCTGATTCCTCTGGAGACAGGAACACTATGAGGGAAAGCCTTCCTCTGCCTTTGTTACCATGTGGCCTGGCAGAATGCCTGCAGCCACGGTGTCTGTGTTCTCAAGTGTAAAAATAATCAGCCAACATTTCTAGAAGGCTTTTTATGTGTCAGGCCCTGTCCTAAGCTTTCCGCAGGTATTTAAGTCATTTTCACAGCACCCCTAGAGGGCAGGTGCTATTATTAACTTCTATTTTATACACCAGTAGACTGAGGCCTTGAGAGGTTAAGAACCCCGCTCCAGGGGAGAAGCCAGATCCAAAAAGAATTCATACTCTCTGATTTAAAGCAAAAGTGGGCAAACTATCAGTACCACTGTGGACCAAATCGTATCTACTGCCCATCTTTGTATGGCCCATGAGCTAAGATGGTTTCACACTTCTAAACACAATGAGACTAAAACAATGGTATCTCATGACAGCAATAATGTCGCGAGACTCAAGTTTCAGTATCCATAAATAGCTTTATTTGAACACTGCCAAGCTCATTCATTCACGTGTTGTCTGTGGTCACTTTCACACGGACAAGGTCAGAGTTACTTGGGACAGAGACTGGATGGCTTCTAAAGTCTAAAATATTTACTAACTGGCCCTTTCTGGAAAGTTTGCTGACCTCTGATTTAAAGTTCAAAAATGGGTGAAACTGTTCTATGGTGTGAATAGGGTAGCGATTATTGAGGGGAGAGGGGAGCAATGACTAGGAAGGGACTCAAGGGGGCTTTCTAGGGGCTGGGGATGTTCTATGTCATCACCTGGGAGATGGCTGCATGGATGGGATCCGTTTGTTTTTGTACATTTATGATGACTGTACTTTTCTGAATGTAACGTATCAACACATCATAAAAGGTTAAAGTTCAAAATTTGCTCAAGATTATAGATAAAAAAATTGAGAAATCCCCAATGGGAGAAACCCAATTACCACAGTCCAGCTAGACCCCTCCTGGACTACTCAGTTCCATGACCTGGCAAATGCTTCTTATTGTTTCTGCTGGATGAAATTAAGTTTCTGTCTCTTGTAATGCAGAACGCGCATACCTCATCCACCAGATCTCTGTAGTGTCATCAGTCCACTCCTCTGAAAACTTTCCTTGCCCTATTTCAACCCTATGGCTCAAGTGAGGCTTCCATGTTTTTAATGATTCCATCTTCCTGGCCACAATCATTGGTCCAGGACTGGTCGGCACGTAAGTGGAACTAACCAATCACAGTAGACCAACCAATAGTCCAAGTTGATTGATTTGCAGATGGGCCAATCATAGCCCTTCTCTGGGATTTTTGGGCTTGGGTTCAAGCTGCCGGGTGCCATCCTTATGTTGCGTGGAGACTACTGTTTCCAGAGGAAAATGCTGACTTGCAGAAGATCAGAGAAGGTATGGAATACCTTGATTGCCCTCAAACCCTTGGTTCATGGGCCCTGAAAGCCAGAGAGGACAACTGCCTTTCCTTGTTTGGGTATGTCGGCCAACTGAGTACTCCTTTGGCTTAAGTTAGAGCTAGCTTGGTTTCTGTTAAGCTTAAAGACCCAATTAAGACCTAATAATGGTCTCTCATCACAAACACTAATACACGCACACATACACATATAGACACACTCAATCTATGGATACTCCTATACACAGACCCTGAAACTCCACCTCAGTGCACATATTTTTATTTCTGGATGATATAAAATAATAAACTTAAAAAAACACTCTGAACCAAACACTCTAATGGCTCCCCCAAATCAATGTGATCCCCTCTTCCCACCCCGATAAATAGAGACTTCTGTCTGTCGGTCCACCGGCCCACCCCCATAACCCCCTTTGCTATAGACATACTCTGGGTATATATTACTCTACTCGGCAATAGACATCTCCCGAAAATAGAATTGCAGCCTCACCACCTGACTCTACCTGGGCCCCATGTTCCTGGGAACCCCACCGTCCTCAGTTCAGACCACCCGCCACTGCAGCACGCTGGTGTCCTTGCCCCCCGTGGTCAGGGCCATGCTGTCATCCCACAAGAAGGCCACGTTTGTCACATGGCTGCTGTGTCCGCCGTATTTGTGGCTGAGGGCCTGTGATGGGGAAGAAGGAAACAAAAGGAGGTCACCTGTCTTGTTCACTGCTGTATTCCCTGTGCCCAGGCGTATAGTAGGTACTTAATAAATATTTCTTGAGTTAACAGGATAAAAGAACCAAAGATTTCATAATGCAGATGCTCAGAGCTTTAGCACTACAGACTCAGAAATTTATCAAGTTTCAAGTTAAGAAAGGCCCTTGGCATCAAGTCACTGCCCTCTTTGTATAGATGGGAAACTGAGATCCGGAAAGGGTTGCTTGGTACCTCCACCCTGCCAGCCCCCACAGGGACTCACTCGCGGCTGACAGCAGGGGTAGCTGAACAGGTGGACTTTGCCAAAGTCATCAGCTGAAGCCAGCAACTTCCCATCATGGGAGCGGGCCACAGCATTGATGTCAGTACCATCCGCTCCCTCGGACCAGATCCCTGTGGACAAGATTTGGGGTGGGTGGTGACAGTAAGATGTCAGTTGGGGCCAGGAAACCCCAAGGCGAGCAGGCCCCAGCTGCAGCCTCCCTGCCTTCCTCTCATCTAGCCTGTCTCTAGCTAGGGATGAGAGTTGGAATAATCTTTTGGAAATATGTATCTGACCCTATCTACCATCATTCAAAACCTTCTCATGGGGAATTCCCTGGTGATCCAGTGGTTAGGACTCCATGCTGTCACTGCCAAGGGCCTGAGTTCAAGCCCTGGTCGGGGAACAAAGATCCCATAAGCCACACAACGTGGCCCAAACAAAACAAAAACCCTCCCACTGTCCAGGCTTCTCACCATGACCCCTGTGCTCTGCCAGGCCCCTCACACTGCTCCAGCCTTGTCCTCACCAGTGCTTCCCTTGAACTCCACAATGACTTAGCCATCCTGCTTTCTTGCATTTCTCCAAATAGCAAGCTCTGTCACCTCTGGGCTTTTACACACGGCTATTATTCCCTTTGCCTAGAGACTGCTTTCCTTCTTCACCACGCTGGAATGTAACTCCTCATCCTACAGGACCCAGTTTGGATGTCCCTTCCTCCAGGAAGTCCTCCCTGACTCCCTCCTAGACTGGGGCCAGATGTCCTCTCTGGAGTTCCCTGCCTCCGACTGATCTATTCTGGGCTGTTTGGGGACAGGTCTATCTTGTCCACTGGAATGTGAGGCCCACGATGGCAGGGCCAGGGCTGTCATGGTCACCACTGGGTCTCGGCGCTGCCCAGCTGTGCAGAGAAGTGCTCAGGGAGTATGTGCTGAGTACATTAATGCCTGAATGAACTCATGACTGGGACACAGGCTGTGCAAATCTCTCTGGGCCAGGTGTCACCCCTCACTTGTTCTCATTTCATTACAGCTACCCTGAGCAGTCATCTCACCCTCCTCTTTCCTCTGACACAAACACGGCTGCTCACATGGGTAAAGGAATGAGTTTCCCAGCCTGGTAATAAGAGGCTATAAAAACCACCAGTCAGGGTTATTTCTCAGAACTCCTGTCCTCAGCAAGACTCTGTCCATTCTACAACTTACCAAACACCCCAAACCCTAAGACACAAGTAGCCGTGGCCCATTCCACGTTCCTCACAGTTTCGGCAGTAGTGATCTGCTTACAGGTAGATGAATCCCCTGGGGCAGAAAATGGAGGAGAGATGTTCAGAGCATAAAGAACTACTGACAACACATCCATTTCACAGACAGTGGACACTGAGGTCCGAGACAGGAGGTTAAGGTCCCAGGGCTTATTCTACCTCTTCAGACTGGCTGAGGGGACTAGATCCTGGGAGGTGATGATACCCCAAGGCCAGAGCAAGGGTGTCTGCTTAGAAACCTGTACCCAACCCATCCAACCAGGGAGGGGAGGAATTGGTTAAAAGCTGGGTCCACCAGGGAGGAAACCAGAAGTCAGGAGACCAGCCCAATAGATCAGCCCCTGAATATACCAGCCAGAGGAGAGGGACTTGAATGCCCTGCCTTTTCTGCCAGAACCCAGGGAAGGCTATGCAAATCGCACATGTGCAGTGGAGAGGCTGAGGGAGGTGTGCCTTTGGGTTTCAGAGAACTCACAGTACAGAATCTCGTAGTCCCCAGAGTTGGTGACAAAGCAGCTGCTGTCCTGGGCCCAATCCAGGTGGGTGATAAAACTGGAATGGCCCTACAGGGGAGGGAAGGGGTGGGTTAGAGCTAGAGAGGGCAGGATCCGCCCAGGATGAGGGGAAGGCAAAATACGGAGGTAGAGTGAAAACACGAGGGGTCTAGAGGAAGGGTACACAAGCCTTTGGAGTGTGGGGCCAGACTACCATGGGCAGGGGCAGACCGTGATGGGCAGGGCTAGACAAGGAGGGCTTCGAACACAGGGGGAGTTTAGAACAAGTGGGCCGAGCTAGACACAGAGGGGCGGGCTTTGAATGTAAGGGGCTGGGCTATAACACAGAGGGTGTGTTTAGAACGTGAGGGGCGGGGCTACACGAAGGGTGGGCTTAAAACACAGGAGAGGGTAAATGCGTGTGTGCCAGGCTAAGACTCCTAGACGTAATCAGGGCAGTCAGTTGAGTGTTGAAGCTGCGCTCCCTTGAGGTAGAAAACTGGTTAATCCTGCACCCCCCGGATGGGGTGGCGGCGCGGGCTGGGGGCCACGGCCCACTCACCGAGCACTTGCCCAAGCGGCTGACCTTGCGGCCGCCTTGGTCCACCGTGTACACGTACACCAAGTTGTCGTGGGAGCCCACGGCCAGGTACGCCCCGTCTGGGGGAGGGGGAGGGGGCTATGAGGAAGCACCCAGGTTCTACCCCCTCCTCTCTCAGATTCAGCCCCCCCACTATCCCAGACAACTCAGCAGTCCCGAGCTCCATCCCTACCACAGTCCTGGCCCCACCCTTAGGCCGGCGCCACACAGGCTCCAACCCTTCCTCCTGCCTGTAAACCAGCTTTTCTGTTCCCAGGCCCTGCCTCTCCAGCATCCCCAGTAGCGTCCCTTACCCGGAGAGAAGCTGACCACTGAGATCTGTTCATTCCCATCGGTATGGATGGCCACCAGGTCATGGGTCTCCGTGTCCAGCAGCAGCCATCTTTAAGGAGAAGGCGTGGTGGGGGGAGGAGGGGTGAGCTGATCTGGTAGAGAGGGGTGGCACTCTGTGGGGGCCTTGAGGGAGGGACCCCAGAAAGACATGGGAGAAAGCGGACTCCCAAAGAGGAATGATGGGAGACAAGTCCTGGCAACCAGTTGGGACCTAATTATTGTTCTCTGTAGGCTTTGGGGCAGTAGGGAAGGAGGGGGGAATCAAGGGATACTTCCTGGGGGGAGCACAGAAGGCCACCCCAAGTGCCCATCAGTGTTACCTGCCAGTCACTGTGCCGACGGCCAGGACAGAGCCACTGGGGTGGAAGCCCGCAGAGCGGGCAGGATCCTGAGGAGGGAGAGAAGAAACGGGGCTGGAAGCTGGGGTCCCCATCCATCTGGCCTACCTTCCCGGCCTCAAAGCCTGCCTAAGGGCTCTCACTTCCCTCTGCTGCCCTCTGGTAACCCCTGCCGCAGACACTCAGAAAACACTCTCCTTCCCTTTAACATGTTGGCTCGAACAGAAAACATTCCTCCTATCACTGTGGACTCTGGATCCTTTATCGCTCCTGTTCTAAATTCCCACAGTTTTATTCACCCAAGATGATCTCCTTAGGGACTTTTCTAGACATGAGATTATTGGGATCAAGACTGTCCACATTTCTAAGACTTTTGATATACCGTGTCAATCTGCTTGCTATAAAATTATATCAGCTTATCACCAGGTGTGTCTGAGTGCCTGTTTCCCCGCATCTTTATCTAATCTCCAGAAAAAAAAATATTTAATTGGGGTGTGGGTATGGGGGGGATTTGGTTGATTTACAGGCAACAGAGCACCATGGAATCAGACCTGGCTTCAAACAGTGGCTCTGACACTTCCTAGTGATGTGACATCAAATAGGTTTCTCCACCTCGACCTTGGTTGTCTCACATGGAGAACATAAACACACACACTTCCCAGGACTGTTATAAGCAAGGTGTAAAGCCCTGAGAATGGTAAGCAAGATGGCCCACAGGAGGCACTCAGTAAAGGTCACCTATGATCGTAATTCGGAGAAGCCAATGGCACCCCACTCCAGTACTCTTGCCTGGAAAATCCCATGGACGGAGGAGCCTAGTGGGCTGCAGTCCATGGGGTTGCCAACAGTCGGACACAACTGAGCGACTTCACTTTCACTTTTCACTTTCATGCATTGGAGAAGCAAATGGCAACCCACTCCAGTGTTCTTGCCTGGAGAGTCCCAGGGACGGGGGAGCCTGGTGGGCTGCCGTCTATGGGGTCGCACAGAGTCAGACGCGACTGAAGCGCCTTAGCAGCAGCAGCAGGATCATAATTACACTTGTTGACGGGCAAGTGATTTTACCTTTCTGGGCCTGTTTCCAAGTGAGGATCCATCATTCCTACTGCCTTGTGGAGGTTTGGGGCGGAAGCAGTTAAAAAGATGATGTTATCTGCCAGCCTGGATGGGAGCTAGGTTTGGGGGAGATTGGATACATGGATACGTATGGCTGAGTCCCTTCGCTGTTCACCTGAATCTACCACAACATTGTTAATTGGCTATACCCCAATACAAACTTAAAAATTTTAAGTTAGGAGAAAAAAAAAAGATGACGTGGGTAAAGTGCTAAGGCAGGTTCAAGCATGGTAGGGAGACTGCCTGAATCAGAGTAGCCTAAGGGAGCCTGTTACAATCTGCAGAATCTGAGACCAAACTCCGACTTCTTGAATCAGACTTCCTGTGCTTGGAGCTCACGATTCGATTCTGTGTTTCTGACATCTCAGGTGGTTCTGATGCCCTGGCTAGAGAACTGCTGTGCTGAACGTGGAACCTGGCATAGAGCAGGTGTTCAGTTAGCAGCCAAGTTGAAGATCACTACATATGGCCCCAGTAATTTCTAGGACACACCATCTCTGACTCCTAGAAGTTGAAAGGCCACCAGGTGTTTCAGGATCACAGGTAACCCTGGATTCCTAGAGCAAAACCTCAAAAGGTGGTGTGAAGACTATGACAACTGACTTTCTACTCTCCCATACTGCACAGGCAGGGGAGCTTAAAAACTACATTGCCCAGAAGCCCATGCAGCTAGGGTCAGCTGTGATTTGCATCCAACAATCAGTTACACTACTGTGGGCTCTGGAAGACTCAAAGTAGAGGCCCCAGTCTGCCACTTCCACTGTTCAGTTAAGTTGCGAAAACATCTGCTGTGCAGGTGAGCAGTCACTAGCCTTGAAAGGCAACAGCACAGAGGATCTGCTTTCAGTCAGTGCAGCAAATGTAGCCAGCATTGTGTCACTCTAGATCTAGCAAGACAGTGCGACAGAACTTTCTACGATGATGGAGATGTTCTGTATCTGCACTTGCCAATTTGGTAGCAACTAGCCACATGCTTTGGCTCAGTAGGTAAAGAATCCGCCTGCAATGCAGGAGACACAGGAGATGCAGGTTCAACCCCTAGGTCGGGAAGATCCCCTGGAGAAGGAAATGGCAACCCACTCCAGTATTCTTGGCTGAAGAACTCCATGGACAGGGGAGTTGGACACGACTGAGCAACTGAGCACGTACACACGTATGCAGTCATGTGTTTGGAATGTAGTTAGTGCAAAGGAGAAACTGAACCTTTCACTCTTACATTTAAAGTTACTTTAAGTTTGAATAGCCACAGGTACTGGACACTATAGCCCTAGAGCCAACACTTGAGTGACCACAGCATCCTGATTCCCGGACTGAGTTATGAGGACAGCATTGTCTTGAACCCAGTGGTTCCTGACTCCCCACCTTCCTGACTATGGAAGAGGCAGCCGCTCCTCAGGCACATCAGGTCTGGGGTGTGGTTCTAGACTTCCTTCCAGTCAAGAACTCACTCCCCCCCAGCCCTCCCAAGCGAGTTTGTAAGCACCCAGTTCCCTGCATTAAATCTCCTTCTGCTGAAAGACACTGGGTGTGGTTCCTGTTTGATCCCTGACACCCTGAGACAGGTGGTCCTGTTAGAAGGGTGCATCAAGTCCCCCAGCCCCTTACCTCAATGGTCCTACTCCACAGGGGCTGGTGGGTCTCCACACTCCACAGGTGCACGAGCTTATCCTGCCCGCATGTCACAAACTGTGCCCGGCTGGGGTGTGTGGCCAGGCCCCACAGCTCTTCCATGTGGCCCTGGCAGGAAGGAGAGATTATAGCATGAAGACCACCGGTCCAGATCTTGCCTCTGCATCCCCACCTCTGATGCCAGAAAGAAGTGCTGGACTAGCCTTAGCAACACACTCTCCCCACAGGAGACCCAGGGATGACGCTTTGCTCAGGGTATCTGAAGGAGGCAATGATTTGGCAGATCCCTGCCCCAGTGGGGGGCTCCAGGCAAATGTGCTCCCTCCCCTCAGACCTCTGCTTTCCAGTTTGCACAATGAGAAGCAAGAGACGTGGTACATAGGAGCTTGATCTTAGGAGTCAGACGGTGCCCAGAAGGCTGTGGGAAAGCATGGAGGGTACTCAGCCTGGTGAGTCAGACCACATCTCACTTATTGACTATAGCAGTCACCTGCGCAGGTGACTTCTCCTTGAAGCCTTGGTTTCATCTTCTGTAAAATGGGTCCAATCACTGTATGTGTCTCATGGCATTCTGCTTACTCAAATTGTGGATGGAAAGTGCAAATACATGGAAGATGGATGAGGCTGTGCTCATCAAACGAAAGTGGCTATTATTGGTAATAATAACATATCCTATTAATACATTATTAAAATAATTAACTATGATAATCAACAACTAAATTATTGATAGCAGCATAATGATTAATGCGAAATAATACAATTCTAGTAATACACTAATCATATATAACTTGGGAATTCCCTGGTGGTCCAGTGGTTAGGACTCTGCTTTCACTGCTCAAGGGCACAGGTTCAATCCCTGGTTGGGGAATTAAGATCCCACAAGTGGCCCAGTGTGGCCAAAAGAATAAAAAATTTAGAGATATGTATAACTAATATTGTAAAACACCGATGCTATTATTAGGGGTCTTCAAGGTCTCTTCTGGCCTTGGGACACCTAAGAAATCCCTCTAGCCCTTGTTTTTCTTCATCTTCTTCACACAGATGTGTGCGTGCTAAGTCACTCAGTCACATCCAACTCTTTGTGATCCCATGGACTCTAGCCTGCCAGGCTCCTCTGTCCATGGGATTTCCGAGGCAAGAATATTGGAGTGGGTTGTCATTCCCTTCTCCAGAGGATCTATCTTCCTGAACCAGGAACTGAACACACGTCTCCTGTGATGCAAGCAGATTCTTTACTACTGGGCCACTGGGAAAGCCCCTAAGAGCCAGAAGGGGAAATTTAAACTCAGTTGCATGGATCTCAGCCACTTTGTAAGAGGGAAAATGCATGTTTGGAATGAAGGAAGGGGAAAACCACTGAACAAGGAACAATTTTTTTTCTCTTTTTGGCCAGGCCATGCAGCATGGGGGATCTTAGTTCCCAGACCAGGGAGCAAACCTGTATGCCCTCTGCAATGAAAGTCAGAGTCTTAACCACTGGACCACTAGAGAAGTCCCAGCAAGGAGCAGTTTTGGCCAAGATTCTTTGAGCACTTACTCTGTGCCAGGCATCATTCAAAGTGCTGTACATGAATTGACTCACGGAATCCTTATAAAACCCTGTGAGATCAGTTGTGTTACTCTCTCATTGCATACAGGTACAGAGAAGTTACTCATTTGCCTCATATCACACAGCAAGTGAGCGACAGGGTTGCCCTTCACTCCCCAGAATTCATATTCTAAGCCATCCTTCTAGACCACCACTTGGTAGGTGGGCTCTTTAAACTATATGTGGGGTAGGGTTGTGGTCTACCAGGAGGGAGGCCTGGGCATCTGAGCAGACTCCAGAGGGCTTTCCTAGAGCCCTGGAGCTGGAGACCTGCAAGGTGTGTGGGCCGGGCCCTGTGGGACAACCTGCCAGGGCACTTACAGAAACAGCACACCGCCCTGACCAGCAGGGGGCAGCATAGAGCAGGGTCCTGGGAAGCCCCTGCTGTGCGACCAGTTAACCCACTGCTGGGCCATGGGGTGTTCTGGGGCAGAAGTCCTAGGGCAGGGGTGGGGTTATAGGTCACAAGCAGGTGAAAGGAAGGTAAGAGGTGTTAACTAGGCCAGAGGATAAGGAATGGGGCCGAGAGGTGAGGAGAAATGGGAGTGGTAAGAGAGAAGTGAGTGGTGCAGAGGAGAGAGGCAGGTAGGGGCGGAGGGGGTCAGGCACAGAAGAGATGCTCACCTGGACCAGCAGCGAGAAGCCGGTGTGGACAGAGCCCTGCAGGATGGAGTTGCGGGTGGTCCCCACGTACAGCGTGTCTCCCCGGCCCTCGGCCACGGTGCGCACGGGGCCGAAGTCCTCAGGGACCTGGGGGTGGGGGGCGGTGGGCAGATGAGTTTAGAACACACGTAGAGGTGGGGGGTGAGATGGTTGGATAGCACCAACGATTCAGTGGACATGAACTTGGGCAACTCTAGGAGATAGTGACGGACAGGGAGGCCTGGAATGCTGCAGCCCCTGGGGTCGCAAAGAGTCGGATGCAACTTAGCAACTGAACAGCAACAACAGAGGTGAGGGCAGGGTGGGGATGGGGGACACAGGCTGGGAGAGCAGGGTCTAGTGTTAGGAGCCCTGGTGGGGTGGTGGGAGGTCTCCTCACCTTTGTATGAGCCTCTCCCTCTCCTCACCTCCACCTCCTGCAGCTTGCTGTAGTCAGAACCCCAGAGGACCACCCGCCGATCGCGGCCCCCTCCGGACACCAGCGTCCCGTCCCGCAGGGCGCAGAGCCCAAACACGCCGCCATCGTGGGCACCCAGCACTGCCTGTGTGATTCGGTTCCCACCTGCGGGGTGGTGAGGGGCAGGGGTCAGCATGCAGAAGCTGCCCTACACTGACCCCAGAAAACACCTCAAACTCTCACTCCCACATCCAGCCATTCACTCACCTTTTCTTCTGCCTAGCCTCCCATCTACCCAACCACCCTACCATCTGTTCTAATAAGCCATCTGGAAAGATGGTGTATTCATTTACTCATTCTTCTATTCACCGAGTAGGACAAGCCCTACATTCATTCATTGCCTTATTCATTCATTCCTTTGTCTGGAACAAACCATCTTTCCATCTATCTAACCTGGGTTAACCCATTCATTTACAGTTCAAACTTGATCACTACCATGGGGTTTGCAGAGGACAAGGGAAGGGAATATGTGAAGATTTCATGCAGGTGGGGATAGAGCTGAACCTTGATGGAGGAATTAGACTTGGTCAAGTAAGGATTTAACCTGTTGTATCATACCCAGGGCGTCCCACGTGGTGCTAGTGGTAAAGAACCTGCCTGCCAGTGCAGAAGACGTAGGATAAGTGGTTTGGATCCCCGGGTTGGGAAGATCCCCTGGAGGAGGGCATGGCAACCCACTCTAGTATTCTTGCCTGGAGAATCCCATGGACAGAGGAGCCTGGCGGGCTACAGCCCATAGGGTTGCACAGAGTTGGACACGACTGAAGCAACTTAGCACGCACGCACGCACATCATCCATTCCAGCAGGGTCTGAGGAAGGAAGGCACAGCCAAAGGGAGTCAGGGAGGACTGGGTTGGGGACCAAATGGTGGGGTGACACTGACCTTTGCCCCAGACATAGAGGTTCCCCCCAGAGTCCCCGGTGACCACATCGCCACCCTCCAAAAAGGTCACACACAGCACGTACTTCGGTTTCTCGTATTTCTAAGGTGGGGGAGAAGAGGATGGTATCAGAGGGTCACTGAAGCTGGGTGGCCTCCCCGAGCTCGCCCACCAGCCAGGACCATGGACCAGGGGACGTCCTCCCTGCTTCTAGGTGTGGCCCTGCGAGGAGCATCCTTGTCCCCAGTGTACACCCATGGAGTGTCACATCGCCTAGAGTTTCTGACCCACCGTCTCCCTTCCCCACCCCGATTCCCTTCCTCCCTCCTCTCTCTCATCTTGACTTCTGTCCCAGTCTGTCCTCAATTTCCCCTGCCGTCTTCCCCTCTCTGCCCCACCCCTCTCCTCTCTTTCCCTCGCCTCTAGGTCCCTCTCCCTGACCTGCCCCGCCTTCTTCTCAGTATCTCCATTTCATCTTCATCTGAGCTTGGTATTCTCAAGGCCTCCTCTGTTGGGGTAGAAGACCCAACTCTCACCAAAGGCAGGCCTCTGGTTCCTGCTGTTTTTCTCTCTCTCCTGGTCACCAGGCTCCGACCTCTCTATTTATCCAGACTATCAACAACCACAGCAACCCATTTACCCAGCATCCACTATCTGATAGGAGCTGCTATCCTCTTCATCCCATTGAATCCTCACAACTTAAAAGAGCTGAGGAGGACCATCCCCTGGTATGAATAAGGGAACTGAGGCCCCAGCAAGCAATATCTCAGCATCCCTACACATTCCAGCCTCTGGGGTATCTCCAGCTGTCTGGGGAGTCCCTGCCAGCCTCCCTCAGGGCCAGCCAGTCCCGGGACCTCTGGCACTTACCTCAAAGAGGCCCTGCCGCTTGCTCAGGCTGCTCCCCTCCAGGTTCCAAAAGTAAATGTGGGATTTCCCACAGGTGATGAGCACGGTGGGATCTGTGGGGTGGAAGGTAGCCACCAGCACGGCCTCGTTGGAGCACTTTAAAGAGTGGAGGAGATTCAGAATGAGGACCTCAAAGCCACCAGGACCACCACACCCATCTCAGGTAGGACTGCCCTAAATCCTGCTGTGTGGGTTGTGTACTACACGACTGACTTGCCTGTATCTCTCCTATACAGGCAAGCTAAAGCACAGGAAGCAGGGCCGGTTAGTGAAGCTTTATTGCCTTCTTCACCGATCTAATGGCAGACACGTGGAGAGCCCTTACTTTGCACCAAGCTCTGTGCCAAGCCCTTTACATCCATCAACTCATTTAACCCCACAGCACCCTGTGAGATAAAGCTCATTAGTACCTCCCATTACAGATGACAAAGTGAAGCTCAGAGAGGGGAAGTCACTTGCCTAAGGACACACAGCCAGACTCCATCTGGAATCAAATCACTGGGAGCCCAGCCTCTCAACTACTTCTCCTTCCCCAGACCATGGGCCCCCCATTTTAGGTCTCTTGCCCCCAGCCCAGAATGAGCATGTGACCTTGGGCAAGTAGCTCTCCCCTCTGCCTCAGGTTCCTCATCTGCAAAACCAGCCAGAAATGCAAGTCAAGGTCTATCTTAGACATCGCAGAGCAATTGAAACAGAAGCAGCCACCTTGCACTGGTCCTCCTGTTTGGCCTGGTCTGCCCACCCCATATCCCAACATCAAAGCAAAGTTTTCCCTACAGGGGAGATGCTACCGTAACTCCCATTTTACAGATGAGGCAACTGAGGCACCAAGAGGACAAGCCACTTGCCTGAAGTCACACTGCTAGCAAATGGCAAAGCCAGGACTTTGAGGTGAGTCTGACTCTGGACTTATGAACATTGAAATCTGGCCACCACAGAAGGACCCCAAGGAATGAGGACTGAAAAAAAAAAGGGGGGGAGGGTTACAAGGGGGTTACTTCACCTTGACATCCACCACCTTGGTCTCCTTGGCCCAGTCCCACACAGAAAGCACGTGATCGTTGGATTCATCTACTGCACACAGGAGGTTGCCCCCATTCTAGGAAGAGAAGAGAGGATGGGGGAGGGGCAGACAGCTCTGGGTCTACCCCCCCTCCCCGCCCCCAACACCAATACCTTGCCCACTGGGGCATTAGCCACTCAGGCCTGTTTTAAGATTTTCAAAGGCCCTGGCCCAAGGCATATGGAACACATTAAAATACACTCCCCATCCAGGGCCACACACATTTTAAAGGCTGTTTATAGTTTTCCTTTTGAAATGACTAGTCCCTAAGAAATTCATCTAATTTCCCCTCAGCAACAATTTCTCTGCAACCAGCACACTCTCAGGAATTCTCACTAAGAGCATCTAATCTGCCTTCTTTATCTGTAATGACTTGTATGACTATGAAGTTAAACAACTAATAAAGTTGGGACAATGTTGCTGTTTTATATCTTAAGCACAGGTTAGTTTTGATTTTGCAGAGTTTTTCTTTCCCCCAGACGCTGGCAACAAAACAGCTTTATTTCTCCAAAGGTTTCAGAAAACCTGTGAGGCTTTTAAAAGGTAGGTGGGAGGACTAGTTGTTTTTTATTTCCTGATTAGCTGCAGCCACTATTTTGGTGAAATGCAATAAAAATGTAAAATATGATTTTAGGAAAAAAAACACCAATCACACACTTGGATGTGTGGGAATGTCAAATTGCTCTACAAATCCCTAAAGCCTTTCTCTTGAGTTTTGTGCTTACCTCCCCCATATCTGCCAACACCCATGTTCCGGATGGTACTAGGAGCAGGGCTGCACTAGACACAGAGCTTAAAATGCCTACAGATAAGGATCCTTCCAGAATGAAGTGAAGTCGCTCTGTCGTGTCCAACTCTTTGGGACCCGGAGGACTGTAGCCCACCACGCTCCTCTGTCAATGGGATTCTCCAGGCAAGAGTACTAGAGTGGGTTGCCATTTCCTTCTCCAGGGGATCTTCCCGACCCAGGGATCGAACCCAGGTCTACCCGCATTGCGGGCAGACGCTTTAACATTTGAGCCACCAGGGAAGCCCAGAATGGAAGGTGGTGTGAAAACGTGAAAAGCATTACGTGATCTACAAAGGATCATTGCGGAGTCTGTCTGGGGGCAGACATGCTGTTTTACTGTTGTTTCGTTGCTAAGCCACGTCTGACACTTAAGACCCCATAGACTGTAGCCTGTAGGCCCCTCTGCCCATGGGCTTTTGCAGGCAAGAATAGTGGGGCAGGTTGACCACTTCCCCTTCCAGGGGACCTTGCCGACTCAGGGATCAAACCCACATCTACCCACATAGGCCAGCGAATTCTTTAAGGTTGAGTCACCAGAGCAGGCCGGTGAGGCTGCAACTGCGGGCACCCAGCCTGGAGGGGCAGGAGGACCGAGAGTTTGGCCGGGGGCGTGTCCAGAACCCGTGACGTCACGATGAAGGCGTGACCTCCAACCCAAAGGGGAACCAGGGGCAGGAGAGGGCCCACGGCCAGGCCTGCACAGGACTTACAGATTTGGAAAAGCCCACACAGCACACAGCTCTGTCAAACACCCCCAGGCCCAGCACGTGTAAGGTGGAGAGGGAAACCGAGTCCCAGATGCGCACGTGGGGCGGCAGCGGCTGCAGGAAGAACAGAGGCCAGTTACCTGGGGGGCCTGGCTCCCTGACACCCCCACCCCCCCACGCCCCCAACTCCATCCCAGCCTCCAGGTCCTGCCCGCTTCACTCTGTTACCTTCCCCTCCTTAGTGGTGCCTGCCACCTGTCCAGTGGCGATGGTGACCATATCAGGGTGGACAGCCAGGCTGAGGAGCGAAGAGCAGGTTGAGCAGACTCAGGGAGTGAGGTGGTGGGCAGGGATGACAGCAGCCCAGAACCCCTCCAGCAGCAGCCAGTCATGATGCCTGATTATTGATTCCATGGGCTGGCTCAATGAGTTATTTTTAATCCAGCAGTCCCCAACGTTTTTGGCCCCAGGGACCGGTTTCGTGGAAAAAAACTCTTCTTCAGGTGGGGAAGAGGGAGATGGTTTGGGGATGATTCAAGCGCACTACTGTATTGTGCGCTTTATTTCTATTATTATTACATCAGCTCCATCCCAGATCATCAGGGATTAGATCCTGGAGGTTGGGGACCCCTGAGTTAGTCAATGAACATTGATTTAGTTCAACAACAATTAGGGAACACTCTCTGGGTACCCTGACTCAGAAGCAAGACTTAGTCCTCTGGTCTCTAACTCAGGGGCGCGCAGGGCTCAAGCCTGAACCACAAATGGCCAAGAGAACACACTCATCGAAAGGGTGGCTGCCACCACGAGATTCCAATACACTGCAGGACTGTCTGGTGTGCCTGCTTGAAGTTTTCAAAAGAAGTGAAAAATCCAGGTATCGGGGTGAATTCACCGACATCTGAAGTACTGATAATTGATCCATGGTGTTTTCCCCCATGAATTCTGCCCGAGTTCAGGCCAAGTGAAGACCTGGCCCCACCCACCTCCTCTTCGATGCCCTGTTTGGGAGATACTTGGTACCCTCCTCCCTGGCCTCACCACTTGATGTCATCATTGTGTCCCAGGTAGTGCCGCTGCCTCTGCTCCTCCACACTGTACAGAACGGCCACGGAGGCCACGAAGTACACTATCTCCCCCGTGGGCAGCAGGTAAAGGTTAGCTCTGCAGTCTCGGCCACGGTAACCATAGCTAGAGATGCCCCGGGGCCAGTTAAGGAGTGTCTTTTGCATTGCAGCTGTTGGCTGACTCCCAGATGAAGGTCATGGGAGCTAGGTTTTCCTGTTTCCACTCTTACCCCTGTAGGAGGTTGAATAACCACCCGGCTCCCCTACTAAAATATGTCTACTGTGGGACTTCCTTGGAAGTCCAGTGGTTAAGACTCTGAGCTTCCAATACAAGGGATGCAGGTTCAATCCCTGGTGAGGGAACTAATATTCCACATGCTGCCCGGCCAAATAATGAAGGGAAAAAAGTGTCCACCAAAATATTACCACCTGGAAACTGAGAATGTGACCTTACTTGGAGAAGGAGTCTTTGCAAATGTAATTAAGGATCTTGAGATGAGATCATCCTGGATTATCTGGCTGGGCCGTCTAACTCCAATGACAAATGTCCTTGAAAGAGCCAGAGAACAGAAAGACACTGACGCTGGGTGGGATAAGGCAGCGTGAGACTGGAGTGATGGAAGAGCCGAAAGGCTGTCAGCAGCCACCAAAAGCTAGGAGCCAGGGAAAAAGTCCCCCAGGACCTCCAGAGGGACTGTGGCCCTGCTGACACCTTGATTAGGGATTTCTGGCCTCCAGAATTGTGAGATTTTTCTGTTGTTTTAAGCCACCAAGTTTGTGGGCATTTGTTAAGAGCAGCCACTGGAAACTAATCTGTCTACCCTTCTTCCCCAGAAGGATCCTGTTAAAACCTATTATCACTAAGTCAGTTTACATGTGTCCCCTGCTCAGGCTCTCTACTCAACTGTCAGCTCCTGAGAGAGACCGTCTCAGCCTCTCCTAAATAGTTCTGAGATATTTAAAACTGCAAACCGGAATTCCCTGATGGGTTAGTGGTTAGGAGTCAGCACTTCACTTCCGAGACCCAGGTTCAATCCCTGTTTGGGGAACTAAGATCCTACAAGTCTTGCAGCATGACCAAAAATACCCTGCAAACTCAAGACTTCTTGGCAAGCCAGTGGTTAAGACTTCCCCTTCCAATGCAGGGGGTTTGGGTTCGATCCTTGGTCAGGGAGCTAAGATCCCACATGCCTGGGGTCGAAATAACCAAAATATAAAACAAAAGTAATATTGTAACAAATTCAATAAAGATTTTTAAAAAGATGGTCCACGTCAAAAAAAAAATCTTAAAAAATAAAGAAAACCCATATACCCTCAGTGCCCCCATCCCCCTTCCCTCTTAATTTTCCTGCAGTACATTCATCAGCATCCCACATGTTCCGTTTTTGTTCTTGCCACATCCCAGGGCAATTCCCCAACCAGGGATCTAATTTGTGTCCCTTGCATTGGAAGCACAGCGTCTTAACCAGCGGACCACCAGTGAAGTCCATCTGTTTAACTTATTCTCTGTCTCCCCAACTAGAGTGCCTGCTCTAGGAGGGCATGACCTCTATCGTTTACTGATGTACCCCCTGTGCCCAGATGAGCTCCTGGTACACAGTGGACATATGAGTTCAATATTTGTTGAAGGAATGTGACCCCTCTTCTGTTCAGAACTTTCTGTAGCTCCCCAGTTCCCCTAAGAGAAAGTCCAAGCTCCTCTCACTGGCCTTGTTTGCCCTCCCCTGGTCTTAGCTTCTGCCCTCTGACGCTGGATTTCCCCAAAACGCCATGATCATGACCATCACCCAGGTCTTGGCACTAACTGTTCCCTTTGCCTACTACACGCCACCTGCCACCTTTCTCAGCTGTCACATCCTCAGAGCAGGCCTCAGTCTCACTTCGTCTGCTGGACTCACCCTACTCATCTGATCAATGTGGTAACTGCACCTAGTCCTTGATGAGACTGTCAATTGCATGGCAGCCAAAACTGGGCTGTTTTGCTCTCTTCTGTAACTCCTCCTCCAGGAAGCCTTCTTTGATGCCCAGGCTGCCTCTCTGGGTTCCCCCAACCCAGCTTTGCCCACTCCAAGTTGTCATTTTCATAGATTCTGTCCCCACACTGGACTATAAGCCCAGGAAGGCAGGTTGATACTAATTTGGGGACTGTTGGACTACTTAGTCCAACAGAATGTCCTTAGTCCCAGAATGTTCGCGAAACATTTGAATGGATGTCAATATGCCTATCCTGACCCCACAGAAACTGCTTCACCCTGCAGCCATTTCTGGGCTGGGGAATGAGGCCCACATGGACTTTTGCTGTCTCAGCTGCTTTTCTCCTGATGCTCACTTATCAAGTCAAGCCTGGCATGACAGCATGGTATTCAATTCCTGTGAATATTTCCAGCTGCCTTAAAGAGGTTCCGGGCTCCAACTATTCCTGCCTCCTCCAGATAAAAAACCAAGGCCAAGAGAGGAGGACAGGGAGTAGATCCCCAGGATGCTAACCCCAAAATCCCAGTTTGTGTTTTGAAAAAATCTGCCGTGCAATTGACAGTCTCATCAAGGACTAGGTGCAGTTACCACATTGATCAGATGAGTAGAATGAGTCCAGCAGACGAAGTGAGACTGAGGCCTGCTCTGAGGAGTCAGAGTTCTGGCCTCAGTCCTGCTCTGACTCCCTAGGACAAGGCTGGAACCCCTCTCGTGGCCTCAGTTTTCTCAACTGGAAAGTAAGGTTAATCATTCCCAACCTGCAGGCCTCAGAGGGCTCTTGGAGAACACTGGCTATAAAAATATATTCTGAACCCTACAAAAGAAAAGGATCATATTATTCGATGTATTTATATTGAAAGAACTTTGAACAGTGCCTGGCATACAATAAGCACTCAATAGGGACTTCCCTGGCAGTCAAGTGGTTAAGACTCCACACTTCCAATGCAGGGGACGTGCGTCCAATTCCTGGTCAGGGAACGAAGCTCCCACGTGCCATGTGGCATGGTCAGTATGTGCTGAATAGTGATTAGTTATTATTTTAATCAATCTGTTTATAGGGCACATACTATGAGCACACTGTTTCGCCGTCTTATGAATCTGAGATCATGACACCCACTTTTCAGAGGCGGCTAATCAGACACAGAATGGCAAGGTGATTCGTCCAGGGTCACAAAGCCAGCCAGAGGCTGGGCTGGCACTTCAACCTATTTCTGCCAGGCTCCAAAGACAGGGTTCTTAACCAGTGCCAACTTCTTTCATTTCTCACATTCACCAAACTCACTCTGGCCACAGAGTCCTTGGACCTGCCATGCCTTCTGTTCTTCCTATGAAAGTGAAGTGAAACTGTTAGTCACTCAGTTGTGTCTGACTCTTTGTGACCCCATGGACTATAGCCCACACGGCTCCTCTGTCCATGGAATTCTCCAGGCAAGAATACTTGAGTGGGTAACCATTTCTGGAGATCTTTCTGATCCAGGGATCAAACTCAAGTCTCCTGCATTGGAGGCAGATTCTTTACCATCTGAGCCACCAGAGAAGCCCTGGCCCTTAACTGTTCAATTCTCAGCTCAAATGTCCCCTCTTCAGAGAAACCCAGTTACTCCTCTCCCTTGAGCTTAAGTTACTGTATGACCAGCATTTATTACTTAGCTGAAATTATCTTATTTGTTGACTCACTGGCCTCAGTCTCCCCCACTTTAGAAGGGAGCTCAGGGAACCTAACCTGTGTGTAGAAGAGAATCTGATAGATAGAGGGCACTCAGCAAATGTTTGCTGCTCTAATGAATCATAAAAGTCACCTGAGCTAATCTGCCTCCCTCTGCCCCCTGCAGACTCCAGGCTCTTCCTGATCCCTCACTTCACAGATGCCTGAGAAGTCCCACTTTCCGTACAAAGATCCTCCCTCTAGCTGCTGTCCCACGGAAGGGCTTCTGTCCCTTCCGGATTGGGGGGGTGGGGGTGGGGG
>SJYA01002416.1:108346-126109 GCA_006410615.1 Neotragus moschatus
GGGGGGGGTGGGGGTGGGGGTAGCGGGAGGAAGAGATTAAAGTAAAAGGATACACCCAGTCCAACTTGAATCGGCGCGAAGGCAGCTCAGAGCGCGTGTCCAGGCTGTAGGTGGGGACCAGCTCCTCCGGGATCAGCATGGGTACAGGGCGGCCCCTCAGGAACATTTTCACCGAGCCCTCCTCTGCTAGGATGCATACCCCTAGAGGTCAGGTGCTGACACCAGTCCGCAACCCCGTAAACTCTCCCCTTCTGACTTCACTTTTTACATGTTTTTTAAGTAAAAGAGGGAAGGGGTGGGGGGTGGGGAGTGGGGATGAGGTCAAAGAGGTTTCCTGACCTCCAGCTCTGGCCTCTCACCCCAGCGAGGCCCTCTCATTCTCCCTACTTACCCATGCTGAAGATAACTTCTTTGGTTTTGCTGTCAGGAAAGGATAAAAAGGGGGCGGGGCGGGGGGAAGAAAGAAAAGAAAGCCCTAATTAGCAGGCAAGTCAGAAACTGGGAGAAACCACTTCCCCCACCCCACTGCTCTCCCGAGGTCTTTGATGAGTAATGGGGGGTTGGGGGGCGAGTAAGGAGCGGAGCGCTGCCTCTCTGCAGGCCGTGTGCTTTGCTCGGTTGATCTTGCAGAGCCTAAGACACAGGCCCAGAGAGGCAGTGATCGCCAAAGATCACACAGCACGAAGTGGCAGGGACGCGATCCTGGAAGCGGGGAGTCACAAGGTACCCCTCCCTCTTAAGTCAGCACAGTTCTCCCAACGCTCTCCACCCCTAGTCCCACAGCGCCCCAAACTTCTAACAAAGGGAAGAGGTGAGGGTTTAAGGGAAGGGGCGTGTCTCTACACTCCTTTTTGCTGACGGAAAGAGGTGATGCCCGCGGGTCTGGGTCCCCGGAGAAAGGGGAGACCTGGGTCCTGCTAGTGCAGGGAGGAGGGGGTGTGTGCAAGAGGGTCTCACCCAGGTCCAAAGCTACTCATGGCGGCGGCTGGCGGCGCTTCTGGGCAGGAGGTGGAGCCGGGACCAGCTCCGCCGCTTCCGGCCCTGGGAGGCGCCCGCGCCGCCGCGCCCTGCCCCGCCCTCCGCGGCAGACCCCGCAGCCGGAGGTTCGGGTTCCGGGGCTGTGGGGTCCTGACACCAGGCTCTTTTGTCGGGGNGCGGCAAATTTGGGAGTTGCAGGCAGCTCCTCGAAGACCCGAGATTCGCGCAAGGGGATCTGACACCCAAACTAACTTCCCTGACCCAAGCTTTTCTCCTCTGATCCTCTTTTAAAATGTAGCTTCTGTACTCCCACGCCCCTGACTCAGCTCTCCCTCTCCTCTCTAGATGCAGCCAAATAACTCCTCATCCATCTCCCGCGGTCCTCATTTTCCCGAAGTGGGAGGGGCAGAGTACCAAAGTGTTCCCCCCTCCCCCTTTCGTCCCAGACCACTCATACCCAGACTCATTGCTGGCAAGAACCAAGGAAGCCCTGGCTCTCAGTCCGGTGGAAGTAAAGGTGGTAGCCTTAACAGGAACGGGGCTTGGAAGTTGCACCTGCTATCCCCCGTCCATAGGATGCCCCGCCCGTCCGCTGGGCTCCGCAGTGCAGCCATCGGTCCCTCCCCTCCCTCCCCCACCCACTGCGGCCCAATCGCTTGCCTGGCCTCGCCTGCCCTGCCCCCCCACCCAGCGCCACTCTGGTCGGGTGCCTGGACCTGCACTGGAAGGTGGGGGTTAGGTCTGAGGGAGAGAGCTGTCAGGAATCGGAACTCATAAGAAAAGAAATCTCAGCGGCCTTTTGGCATTGCGTTTTGCAAAAGAGGAAACTAAAGACGGAGAATGGGGGANCGCCTGCCCTGCCCCCCCACCCAGCGCCACTCTGGTCGGGTGCCTGGACCTGCACTGGAAGGTGGGGGTTAGGTCTGAGGGAGAGAGCTGTCAGGAATCGGAACTCATAAGAAAAGAAATCTCAGCGGCCTTTTGGCATTGCGTTTTGCAAAAGAGGAAACTAAAGACGGAGAATGGGGGAGAGTATAGAGATCACCGAAGGTCAAACAGCCAATAGGGGAGGTGCAGGAAGGCCTGATCACCTCCTTGTTCCAAGACCCCTCTTACTTACCATTAATAATCCTACCCCCCAAAATGAGATTTGTCATAGAGAGTTTACACGTGCAAAACACTTAGCATCTCACCTGGCTCTGGTATGTGCTCAGTAAATCCAGAATATAATTAAATGTTATTATGGTACCACACTGGAGGAGGGCATGGCAACCCATTCCAGTATTCTTGCTGGGAAAATCCCATGGACAGAGGAGCCCGGTGGGCTACGGTCCACGGGTCGCAAAGAGTTGGACACGACTGAAGTGACTGACTACATGGTACCCAATGTTCCAGCAACTTTAGTAGTTCTAGTATTATACCCATTTTAGGAGGCAAGGAGATAGATAGATGGGGATTGAAGCCCAGAGAGATGAAGTTACTCGAACATGGTCATACAACCTTTCAGCCCTGGAACAGGTATTTGATCCAGGCTTAGGCACCCTGTCAGCCTGCCTCTCAGAGGGGCTGAGGAGGACAAAAATGAGCATTCTTGTCCCTGACACTGGGGTGTATGCTCAGAGGTAAGCCTCCAAAAGGGAGTTCCTTCTCAGGGCCTCAGAGTGAAGTGGAAGAACTGTTACCTTGCCCCTGCAACCCCCATCCAGGGAGCCAGCTCATTCTGAGGCCTTGACCTGCCCACCTACCCCTCACCCACCATGACTCAAGTCCTCTGTTCCCTCCTGCCGGTTCATCCCCCCCACCTTCAGCTCTTTTGCCCAGAGGCCAGCCCCTACTTCCCACTTCTCCCCTCTGCCTCCAGCTCCCTTCATCCGGGTCTGACACCAACAGTGGCCTTTCTTTTTCATACCCATTTGTCTAGGGAGAAGGGATGAATCCTAATGGGGGAGAGGGGTGGGGCCTGAGGACTTGGGGGGTAGAGTGGAGGCAAAGTCTTCTGGTCTTCCTGCCTGGTCCCACACCCAGCCCGCAAGCCAACACCCAGTTCCACTCTCCCTCAATCGGTCCCTCTGCTGAGAAGAAGGGAGAGGGTCCCGGAGGATTGAGAGGAGATGGAGAGAGCAGAGTTCCGCACCTCCAGGCCTTCCCTCCTTCAACCCCGAGCTCCTAGAGGCTCTGCTCTCTTCTCTCGGTTCAGCCACCTGGGAAAAAGGGGAGGGTCGAAGAAGGTGGGGGACTGGGATCAGGGTTTTGGGGATCAGGCACCTTGCTCTGGGGTCAGGGTCCTGCTAGGGGAGAAAGGAGAATCTTCAGCTAGGGGCAAGGATGGGGACTTGGAAGGAGGTTGGGGTAGAAGGAGATAGGTCCAGCCCTGGGCGGGGCCAGGGTCAGAACTGAGGAGGGGTCTCACCGTTGCAATATTGAAGCAGCGAGGACGTGTCGTAGAGGCCGCAGAAGGCCGGGCCGCGCTCCGCCATCGCCCCGCCACATCCACCGCCGGCCCCCCCAGTCCCAGCTCGGGCTCGGTCTCCCCCCCCAGGCCCTGCCTCCCGTTGCCATAGCAACGCCCTTCGTTCCAGCATCCCCGGCTCGGCCCGCCTGGCATCAGGCGGCCGACGCCGGGCCTGGCACCGGGGTCATCCCCCAGGATGCCCAGAAAGGGGGAGGGGGTCGGGACACCCCCTGCCAGGCCCCCCAACACAATCCTTGGGCCAGGATTGGTTGAGCCGAGATCCCTCTCGGTACTGTCTGGTACCGCCCACAACAGGAGCGTATTCTCTCTAGACCCCCTCCTCGCCTGTTCAGGACCAATGAGAGCCTGTCGCGCAGGCCCCCTCCACCAATAGGGATGCAAAAGGATTGGAAGGGGCAGGGCCTTCTCTGCTTTTCAGCCCGAAGCATAGCCCCCGGCTCTTAGAGAAAGGTAGGGTAGAAGAAGACACTCCCACATCCCCGAGACCTTCCTAATCTTTTCCTGGGTTTTCGAGAAGCATCCTTGCAAGACCAAATCTTGGAGCCTCAAATCCGCCCAGATACCCACAAGCTCCGCCCTGGAACTCTTATTCTAGCTCATTTCTTCGAGCTCTTGTTTATTCTATCTACACCAACCCTCAGGGCTCTTAGCTCCACCCCAACCCGCACCCCGTGGGGGAAGCTAAAGTTCTATTCCCTCCCTCAGAGCTTTTGGCACCGCCCCCTGAGCATCCCAGGGCCAGAGCCCTAGACCCAGCCAACCGATAGGATTGGCTCCGCCCTTGAAGTTTAAAGCCCACGACCCTAAGTCTGTTAGTCCCGCCCTCACCTTTCCTTCCACTTTCCTATTGGCCAGCCCAGGCCCTTAGCTCCTCCCCCACAGGCTTCATCTCCCACCTTATTATCCAGTCCGGGTTTTGACAAAGGCCCAGTTGTGATGCTTGGACGGCTGGCGGTGTCAGTCGGAGCTAGCTCCGAAGTTGTGGGGAGAGAAAAGGGAAGAAAATGTAACAATGGATTTAAAGAATACTGGATCACCTTCTCCAAGTCTGCATTGAGAGTCAGCCCCTAGAAATGACGCAGACCATGCTTTATAGTTTGGGGCCAGGTATATAACGACATATGTATGCCAGCCAGCCAGTGCATGCTCAGTCGTGTCAGATTCTCTGCGACCCCATGGATTGTAGTCCCCACTAGTTTCCTCTGTCAATGGAATTTTCCAGGCAAGAATACTGGAGTAAGTTGCCATTTCCTTCTCCAAGGGATCTTCCTGACCCGGGGTTCGAACGGGGATCCCTTGTGCCTTCTGCATTGGCAGTCTGATTCTTTACCAACTGCCCCATCTGGGAAGTGAGCCTAAATCAGAAGAGATTTGCTTCTGGACATAGGCTTTGAAGCTCAGGGCTTTGGAACCAAATTGACCTGGGTTTGAGTCCTGACTCCACCAGGGTCTGATTGTGACTCTGAGCCTCAGTTTCCACATCTGGAAACAGCGGGGAAGGGAAGAGTGGAGATTATATATCGAACTGACTTCTTTTATTCATTAAAAAATGTTTACTGTGTGCCTATCATATGCCAAGCACTGTTCTAAGTGCCAAAGTTTCAATGATAAGCAAGTCAGCCCCCAGAATTTGCCCTCATGGGCCCTGCAGTTTGCGGAGGAAGTTAAATCACAATACACAAAACAAATAGAGTGTTAATAATAGCTAACATTTACCGAGCACTTCCTATGTGCCAAGCAATCAGTTATCTTCACTACAAGCCCTATTTTCATCACCATTTGATAGATGAAGAAACAGGCACAGAGCTTGTAAGATCATTTCAGCTCCTGGCATTGGAGAGATAAGACAGAGTGATATTGTCAAGGATGGGAGGCTGCGGCTAATTTAGAGAGTGTGGCCAGAGAAAGTCTTTCTGAGAAAGTGACATTTGAGCTGAGATGTTAATGACAAGCAGGAAGCAATCACACAGGGGCAGGGGGAAGGGGTGGTGACTTTCCAGGCAGCAGGAACATGAAGTACAAAGGTCCCAAGGTAGGCATGAGTTTGGCAACAAGAAGGCTGTTGATGATGGAACTGTGGACAGCTTCCATGTGAAGAGGAGAGCAGGAGGTAGATGGCATCAGGAGATAATGGGAGCACCAAATCTTGTAGGACTCCGAAGGCTGTGGCAGATGTTGGCGGTTTGTCACTGTATCCTCCATGAGCCCCAGGGAGGCCACATTGGTAAATCACACAGGAGGACAGTGCCTGGCACACAGTAGGCACACGTAAAGGGCAGCAACCCCTGTTCGTGTCCCAGTGAACAACTACTATGTGAGGTCAATAGGGACTTACTTCCCTAAGACTCCACGCTTCANGGCGGTTTGTCACTGTATCCTCCATGAGCCCCAGGGAGGCCACATTGGTAAATCACACAGGAGGACAGTGCCTGGCACACAGTAGGCACACGTAAAGGGCAGCAACCCCTGTTCGTGTCCCAGTGAACAACTACTATGTGAGGTCAATAGGGACTTACTTCCCTAAGACTCCACGCTTCAAATGCAGAGGGCCTGGGTTCGATCCCTGGTCAGGGGACTAGGTCCTACATGCTGCAATTAAGACCCGACACAGCCAAATAAAAATAAATTTTAAAAGATCAATAATAAGTCCCAAGTGATGACCAAAATAGATGTGGGCCATTATCATTCTATGATCACGGCTGATTTTCTTACTGAAGAAACAAAGCAGGAACTCAGATTTCTTGCCTTCCCAACTCCCATTTCCCCCAGCCTCACCTCTCTGAGCTCAGATTCTAGGAAAGGGGAAATCAGACTCCTACATACAGAACGATATGCAACGGGCTGAAATGTGCAATGTGCTAAAGGCTGTTACTGGAGTGTCCCCAGAGGATAGAGGGAGCCCAAGGGACTTCAAATCCTGCAGTTGGGGAAGGGGAGGCGAGCAAGGGTGTGAATGAAAGAACCACAGGCAGAGGAGTTTAGGCTGCTGAGCTGTTGGGGGTGGGGTGGGGCAGTAAGAATGACACACCAGGATGTCAGGATTTCCCTGGTGGTCCAATGGTTAAGACTGTGAACTTCCACTGCAGGGCATATGGGTTTGATCCTTGGTCAGGGAACTAAGATCCCATATGCCTTGCAGTTTAGGGGGGAAAAAAAGCCTCTGCTGAAGGTCTATTATGAGGATCAAGTGAGATACATGCATGTAAAATGCCCAATATGGTGCTTATTAATAAATATGGCACCTATTATTATTATTTAATTAATAGTAGTAGTTCTGTGGTGCTGGAGAAGACTCTTGAGAATCCCTTGGACAGCAAAGAGATCAAAGCAGTTAATATTAAATATTCATTTAATATTCATTGGAAGGACTGATGCTGATGCTGAAGCTCCAATACTTTGGCCATCTGATGGGAAGATCTGATTCACTGGAAAAGACTTTGATGCTGGGAAAGATGGAAGGCAGGAGAAAGGGAGAGACCGAGGATGAGATGGTTGGATGGCATTACTGATGAATGAACATGAGTCTGAGCAAACTCCGGGTTTGGTATGGTGAAGGACAGAGAAGCCTGGCGTGCTGCAGTCCATGGGGTCGCAGAGTGGGCCACAAAAGAGCGACTCAACAGTAGTAGCGGTACTTCTATTTCTGATTTGGGACTGTGATTTTTTTTCTCTATCTCTCAGCATCTTTTTTTCCCTCTGTCTTTCCAACTCTTTCTTTCTTCCTGTTTCTCTTTCTCCCTCTCCTTCTGTTTGTTTAGGTCTATGCCTGGGTGGGGAGCTCCATGAGGGCAGGGCAAGAGCTATCTTGGCCATCGGGGTCCCCAGGATTGTCAAGCCCAGGGCCTGATATATAACAAGTACTCAGTGAAGGAACCTCTTTATGCTGGTAAAGTAGTTAAGACTCTGAGCTTCAAGTTTGACCCCCTAGTCACGGAATAAAGACCCCACACGCTTCACACCATGGCCAAAAAAAAAAAAAAGAAAAAGAAAAAACAAGTACCCAGTAAAGTAAACTGAACCCAGCTCTGTGCCGAACCAGTGTTGGGAGATGCTGAGGACCCAGCAGTGACTGAGACAGGCCCAGCCCTACTTTCTCAGAGCTCACAATCCAGGAGAGGAAATCATTATTTGTTGAATGAATGAGCTAATTTTGAGGTGAGCTTGAAAGACTCGACTGAAATTGGGTGGAGGTATTTGAGGCAGAGAAAACTGCTGGGACTGAGGTAAGAGGAGGTGGGAAAGAGTCTGAAGAGTTGGGAAGTGATGGAGAAAGGGCTGGAGAGCTCAGCAAAGGCCTGGAAGGCTGTGGAGAGGAACCTGAGCTTTCTTCTCTTGAGAGCACTGGGGAGCCGACGCAGGTTCTGAGTAGGGGAGGGACCACCGCAGTCTTGTGCTTTAGCAGGACCACTCTTACAGCTTGGCTGCCCTGGGGAGGTCGAGGCGGGGGGGTGATGGATGGAAGGAAGAAGGACATGACTGGGGCAGNAGAGATTATGTCAACACAGTCCGGCTGATTCTGTCCAGGACAATATTTGCCGTCAGGATCTGGGAAAGTTGCTATGGAGACTGGGGACGTCCTGAGGGGAGGGGGGCAGGAGGGGAGCGAGGAGAGGCAGAGTCAGGGGGAGCACCCTCCCTCCTGGAAGAGGGTGAGGGGAGCCAGGCGTCATCTCTGCCTCACCTCTGCCTGACTGAGCCTTGGGGAGTTTATCCATCCCCACTTATCTGTGTTCCAAGTCTTTTCCCCCACCCTCTGAGCTCTCTCTGGATCGTCTATTCGCCTCTGTCCCTGATTATCCCTCTGGATACCTCTGCTCTCATCTCTCTCTCTGTGTCCTCTTGCTTTCTCTCTTTGGGTCTCCGCCTCTGTATCTCTCCACGTCTCTGTGTCTCTCTAGGTATTTGTCGTTTCTCTGTCTCGATCTCTCTTTGGGTCTTTGTCTCTCTCTCTGGTCCCGTGTTTTTGCTGTTGGCCTCTCTAGGCCCTCATTTCTGGATCTCTGTCTCTGGGTCCCTGTCTGTCTCCGGGTCCTCTGCCCACCTTTCTCTCTCCGTATGCCCCCATCTCTGGAGCCCTGTCTGCTTGTGCCTCACCGGATCCCGTGTCACTCCGAGGCCTGTCTCTGAATCTCTGTCCCTCTTTCTCTTCAAGGATCTTTCTATTTTCAGCTGTGTCTTTCTCAGTCTCTGTCTCTGACATTCTGAATCTCTTTCTGTTTGTGCGTGTGTGTGTGTGTGTGTGTGTGTGTGTGTTTGTGCATGTGTGTGTCTCTCTCTGGGCTTCTGTCTTTGAGGCCTGTCTTTGAGGCAGTCCTGAATCTCAGGGGGCCATCTCAGCCTCCCATTTCGGGCCTCAGTCCCTATGGGGCCCCCCTCTCCCCATCTCTCTCTGCCTCATTTCTCCTGCACCATCTGCCGGCACTCCAGGCCCCTGCCTGCTCCCTGCAGGCTCTTCTTAGCCAGGCAGCCCCATGGGGGGAGGCACAGCCCCCCCACATTCCTCCCCACCATGGCATCCTGAGGTGTGTGTGGGGGGCACACTGCCTGGTCATGGCTAGGGTGGAGGGAACAACAGCCTGGAGACCTGGAACCAGGGGACATGGAGAAAGGGAAACAGACAGACATCCTGAGAGGCGATGGGAAAAGAGGCATGAGAAAGGAGAAAGCTTCAAGACAGGCAAGAAGAAACTGAGCTGGAGGATGGAGTGAGCAAGAGAAATGAGGAGGGCATGGAAGGAAATCCGGAGGGCAGAGAAGAGAAAAGACAGCCCAGCCAACACGGGAGAAAGATGGACAAACTGCACTCAGGCTTGGAGGAAAGGAGAAAGAAGCGATTCTCGGATCAAGGGAACTGAAGGGGGCATGGGGAGAGAAGAAGGGCAAGGGGAGAGGGCATGGCCACTTCTCTGCCTGCAGCTTCCAAAGCCCTGAGCGTGGGGACTGGAGAGGGCCCATGTGGCTACCCCTGAGGCCCTGTTACCTCCTCCCCAGGCCCTGGGAGAATGTAAAAGCCCCCAGGAGGGCTGAGATGAGCAGGGGGCCAGTCAGGGACCCAGACACCCCTCCTCCTGTCCTCCACACCCACCCCGGACCCAGTGCTCTATTCTGCCCAGAGGGACTGCTGAGGGAGGGGCCAGCCGGCTCATCCCCAGGCTCCTGTCCTGGTTGTCTCTCCTCAGGGCCCATCCTTGAGGCTCTCCCTCCATCCATCCACCTCATCTCCATCTCTCAAAGTCTCGTCTCTCAGTTGGTATCTCTTCTTTCTCTCTCCCTTTCTTGGTCAGTTTTGTCTTCCCTGACTTTTTCTCTCTGTCTCTCTCTTTTTGTATATTTCTCTCTACCTCTCTGTCTCTCTTGATTCTTTCTCTCTGTCTCTTTCTCCTGGTCTCCCTCATTTCTGCCTCTTCCTGTCTCTGCTCTTTCTTGGTCCTTGATTTCTTTTCCTGTCTTTCTTATCATCTCAGTTCCTCTCCCTTGCTTCCCCTTCCCACCCCTAGTCTCTCTCCTCCCACTTCCAGCCTCCCCCCACCTTTCCATGCCCAGCAAGTGACCTCAGACCCTCTTGGGACCAAGGAGAGGCTCCCTCCTAACCCCAGCCTCTTCCCGAGGTGCCCGGCATTCTCAGACTCCTTCCTCTCCACTCCATGAACTAAGCTTTTCCCAGGACTCAGAGACGCCAGGAATGTGGGGCAGAGAGCAGGAGGCCAGCTAGAGGTCAGGAAGCCAGGAGCCCCCATGTCACATCCCCTCCCAGAGACTGGTTTCCTTCCAGCCTCTAGTGCTGGATCTCACGCCACTCCTTACTCTCTGCCCCTCCTGGGGCCTCTGGGCCTCAGTTTCTCCTCTGCAAAATGGGCAGACTCACCTCCGTCCCATTTATCTTCCAGCTCCGTGGGGAGTGTGTGCTCATGAATGCTACTAGTATGATTAATGTGCAGGAATTGGTGGTTTGCATTCAAGGGGGAAGTGAGTGCTGAGAGCCGGGATTCAGTTTCTAAGCCAAATATTTTCCATATTTTAGGGCAAAGGAAGAGACTGGAAGTGGAGACTCTGAGGAGGTGTGTGATTCAGTGGTGACTGTGACCGGGAGACCACGTGAAGCTGTGGGTTCGTGCGTGATGGTAGGATAGTGTGCAATCCTGTGCACAACTGTGTGACTGCGGGTGACTGTATATGACTTGTGAGTGCAAGTGAGGCTGTGATGGACAGTTGTGTGTCTTAGCACTGGGCGTGACTGAGGATGACAGTGTAACATCCAGAGCTCATGGGAGTGTGTGCCTTAGTGACACTTGGGGAACATGTGTTGTTGGAATGTGACTGTGGACTCTGTTGGTAATTATGTGAAGTGTGTGAGACATGTTGTGTGAGCATGTTAATGAGTCGAATTGTGTAACATTGTATATATAACTTTCAGACTGTCATTAAAGGATCATATGACAATCACCTATAACTGTTGGCCTATATGTCATCAACAGCCTCTGCTCTATGCCCCAACTTGTGCTGAGTGAGACTGAGGACCCAGTGGTGACATATGCCTTCCCTGTCCTCATGGGGGCACTCAGGCCAGTGCGGGGAGACAGATAGTATTTGTGATGTGATTTAATGATGGTGTGAACATATGTGTGGTGGACACAGTATCATGGGAACTGTAGGAAGCTGTGATTGTGTTGCTGTGTGAGTGCAGGAGTCCATGCCCAGAGTGTGTGGCTGTGTGTCACTGTAGGTGACAGTCAACTTGTGGGGGAGAACCTTTGGTTCACGGGGTGTGACGCTGGACTGTGGGACTATGAATGAATATGAAGAACATGTTCGGTGAGGCACAGTATATAAGACTCTATGCCTCTCGGCAGCTCAGTGTATGGGATCCTGTGTGACATGGCCCCGCCTGTGGTGGCTGGATGGGACAGGTGGGACAACGTGCGAGGCTGTGCGCCCTGGGAGAGGGGGGTCCTCAGGATACTGACTCTGTGACTCTGCTCCCCCCACGTGACCCTGAGTGGCTGCGATACTCACAGATGACTGGCCCCCTGCGCCAGGTCTCTGCCCCAGCTCCCCGCTCCGGTTCCTTGGCCCGCCCTGGCCCCGCCCCCTACCCCTAGGGTCACCTCCTGCGGAGCCCAGGCGAGGGCGTGGAGGCGCCGGCGTCAGAAGCAAGTGCTTGAGAGGAGAGCTGGGAACAGGTGAGGGCTCCCCCATCTCAGCCATTCCCCTGCCCCTGTCCCCTCACGTCTCCGGATCCCTCTTGCTCTGTGCCTTGGTCTCAGCTTCTCTGTGCTCACGGTCTATGTCCTTCTATCCATCTCTCAGTATCCACGTCGCAGATCCCTGTTGAGCCGCTAGTTCTGTATCTCCGTCTCTTTCCCCCATTCTCTGTGTCTCTCCATGTCTCTACCTCCTCTCTGTCTCCGAGCCCACATTTTTGTCTCTGTCTTCCTCTCCCTTTTGGTCCCTGATCTCTTGCCGTGTCTCATTCTGTCTGTCTCTGTGTCTCTCCGTTTCTATGTTTGTCTCAAGTATTTCTGACTCGTGTGTTTCTGGGGCTCCAACCGACATCCTCCTGTTTCCTCCTTTCCCGGCAAGGGGCCAGATGTGGGGTGTTGGGGGGTAGACTGATTTCCAAGCATCTAGTCCCCTCATCTTTCTAATCCCTAAGGAGAGCCATTGTCCCATTAACTCTGGGTTTTATCCGCAGCCAAGGAAGTTTGATAAGGTCAGGTTCCTATCTGTGATTTTAAAACCCTTTGAGCTGGGAGAGTGGGAAGTCCAAGAGTCATTTCGAGTTACATGGCCTCCTCTCCAAGGTGGTCACCAGGTTCCCTTGAGTCTCTAGGTCTAGATTGCGGGTGACCCTGGAGCTTCCCGTCCAGCGCAGCTCTAAGGCAACCGCACCCTCTGCAAACACCCCCTTCCGTCACCGCTGCCCCAGCAACAGCCGGGGGCGGGCCGGGGAATCAGGTGCTGGAGATCGGTCTCCGCCCACTCCTCAAGGCTCACCCCTCTACCTGGCCCCAAATCATCCCTCATAGTTGTGGGGGGCGCTGTCTCCCGGATACGTGATTCCCTGAGCGGAGGGCGCTGGGGCTGAGAGAGGAGGCAGAGGCTCCTGATTCTGCCTCGGGCCTCCAGGCCCGGCTGCCCTCGCGTGACCGGACCCTTCGTTCCCCATGCCCTGCTGCCTACACGATGCCCACCTGTCCACCCTGGTGGCTGCTGCTTCTGCTCTCGCTGTGGGAGCCGCTGCTCCGGAGCGCGGAGGTGAGAACCAGAGGAGCCAAGGATCTCAAGGCTTGGAGGGATATTGGGGCCGGTTTTAAGTCGTATCCCACCGGGAAGATTGTTTCAAGGCTCCTCACCAGCCCAGATTCAAGTTTTGATGGTTGTTTCTAGTCTTTCTTCTTCCCCCACTCCCCACTCCCCTCAAATCTTCCTGAGAATTTCCAGCCACCTCCGTCTCCTCATTTTCCTGAAGGTTTTTAGTTCCCCACAGCAGCTCCCCTGGTAGTTTCTAGGCACCCCTCAAGACTTAAAAGAGGTTTCTAAGCCACGCAAGACGCCTGAGCAAAACAGGACAGCCGCTTCAAGTCCCTCCAGAGTGTCTCTGGCCCTCAGGGATCTTGCTGCTTGGGAGCTGGGGTCGGGCGCGGGCGGGGTAGGGGGATGTGGTCGTTTCTTCTCTCTTTTTGTAGGCAGGCTCTGAGGGGCAGACTGCGAGAGAGCTGTATCAGCGCTGGGAGCGGTACCGCAGGGAGTGCCAGGAGACACTGGAGGCCTCGGAGCCCCCAGCAGGTGTGACAGGGGTGGAGGACTAGGGGCAAGGGAAGGGCTGGGGCTGAGAGGGATGGGCTTGCGCCGGCTTGGGACTGACACGCCGCCGAGGCCTGAAAGGGAAGTCTGGGGGTCTGGGGTAAAAGTGGGCCACGTGGAAGAAGCCAGAGATGAAGCTTGAAAGGGGAGGTGTCTTGGGCGGGGCTTACACTCGGTGGATGGGACCTGAAGTGGACGGTGAGGGGGGCGGGGTTTGGGGTGGCGTCTAGGAAGGGCCTTGCAGACTGGGAAGCATCTGTAGCGGGAACTTGCTTGGTGGGAGGAACCCAGAGTAAGGCTCGAAAGATGGGCGGGGCCTTGGGCCTGGTGGGAGGAGCTACGAAGGAGCAGGGACGCGACCACGCCAGGTGGGCGGGGATTGGGCGGGGCTTGTGTGTGCTGGGCAGAGACTCTTTGGGCTCGAGTTACAACTGGTCTGTCCGCTCTGACCCCCACGCCCACCCCAGGCCTCGCCTGTAACGGGTCCTTCGATATGTACGTCTGCTGGGACTACACTGCACCCAATGCCACTGCCCGTTCGTCCTGCCCTTGGTATCTGCCTTGGCACGGCCACGGTGAGCTGCCGGGTGGACCCCAGGCTCATCTCTGACGCAAAGATCTCCCTCCTAAACCTGGTCCCAGACACCACTTCCCCGCCCCTCCCCTGGTCCTCTTGGGCTGGGTGTCTCTCCACATAACGTCCCTTCTCTGTCTCTATCTCTCTGACGGCCACCAGGTTATTTTCTTTCCTTTTCATGAGTCTGTCTCTGCACATCTTGGTCTTCCTTGCCTAACTAGCAGTGTGACCTGGGGTTGTTGTTCAGCTGCTCTTTGTGACCCCCCCCCCCATGGACCGCAGCACGCCAGGCGCACCTATCCTTCACTGTCTCCCAGAGTTTGCTCACACTCATGTCCATTGAGTCAGTGATGCCATCCAATCATCTCATCCTCTGTCGTCCCCTTCTCCTCCTGTCTTCAATCTTTCCCAGCATCAGAGTCTTTTCCAGTGAAATTTCTTTATGCCTCAACTCCTCATTTGTGAATTGATGTTTATGACAGTACCAAGTTCATAGGTTGTTATGAATATTAAATTATTACATATAAAATGCTATATTATGGTTTATCATCATCATCACTGGATATCTCTCTCTGCCTTTGTCTCAATTTGTCTTTCTGTCTCCATCTCTCTCTGTGCCTCTGATTCCATCCCTCGTTTCCCCTCAGTGGCTAAAGGCTTTGTCCTCCGCCAATGTGGCAGTGATGGCCAATGGGGACCTTGGAGAGACCATTCTCAGTGTGAAAACCCAGAGAAAAGTGGGGTTTTTCAGGTAAGAAGAGGAGAGATTTAAGGGTATGATTTCCAGGCAGCAGTAGAAAAGCAGCAGCCTCAGACAGAGCCTGAAACCTCTTGTACCATTCAGGACTGTTGGTTCCAAGTGATAGAAATTCAACTCCTTTCTTGAAGGAGAAAGAAAAAGATACTGGCTTTTGTGATTGAAAATGATAAGGCTACAGCTTCAGGTACAGCTGGATCTAGGCGCTAAAATGATGTAGTTGGGAATCTCTCTCACCATATCGTACTTCTGTTTTTCTCTATGATGATGTCCTCTTTTTTTTTTTTTTTTTTTTTGGGGGGTGGAAAAGGTGGCCCCCATTGGTACCAGGCTCACATTCCACCTGCAAGCAATGCTATAGGCAGACTGAGCTTTTTTCTCAATAGCTCCAACTTAATGTCCCAGGACTGACCGTCATTGGCCTGATTTGAGTAGCATACCTGCCCTTGAGAAGTCACTCTGTGTGTGTGTGTGTGTGTGGTGTTAGATAGCATGCTTTGATTCATTGGTCACATGCCCAGCCCTGGGGTTAAGCGGTGGAATGCCCCACTCAAAAAAAGGTTGATAGATCCCCCCCAAAAAATTGCGGTGCAAATATGAACAAAGAGCAGCTCCTTTATGGCCTGAGGGCAGGAGTTGAGCTCTATTTCTTTTTAAAATTTATTTATTAATTTTTGGCTGCACCGGGTCTTCATTGCTTTGTGCAGGCTTTCTCTAGTTGCGGTGAGTGGGGTCTAGTCTTAGTTGCAGCATGCAGGCTTTTTGGTCCAGGCTGAGCAGTTGTGGCTTGCAAGAGCTGAGCTCTATTTCTGTATCCTCTTCCCCCATCTCCACCCCCAGGACCAAAGGCTGACCTTGGAACGGCTTCAGGTTGTGTACACTGTGGGCTACTCCCTGTCTCTTGCCACACTGCTGTTCGCCTTGCTCATCTTGAGTACCTTCAGGTGGGAACCCCTAACCCTGAACAGAAGCAGCAGAGACTGGGTTTCAGTTTTCCCAGAAAGATGGGGGTAGTCAGGCTCCACTGGCAACAAGTATCCAATGGTGGTTCTGTGGGGAGGACTCTGTGTGGCCAAGGACAGGCCCCCAGACTGCCTTGCAAATCCCCCAGGCGGCTGCGCTGCACTCGCAACTACATCCACATCAACCTGTTCACGTCTTTCATGCTGCGGGCAGCTGCCATCCTCACCCGGGACCGTCTGCTTCCTCCCCCTGGTCCCTACCCTGGGGATCAGGTCCTTACCCTGTGGAACCAGGTGAGCAACATCCTTTTCTTTCTCAAATTGAGATTCTGCCTCCTCTGGTAGGGCCAGAGGGTTCCCATTCCCGGCTTCCCTTGTGGCTCAGAACGTAAAGAATCTGCCTGCAATGCAGGAGACCTGGGTTCTGTCCCTGGGTTGGGAAGATCCCCTGGAGAAGGGAAAGGCCACACACTCCAGTATTCTGGCCTGGAGAATTCCATGGACTGTATAGTCTATGGGGCTGCAAAGAGTCAGACATGACTGAGCAATTTTCACCCTATCAACTGGGCTTCCCTGNCCCTGGGTTGGGAAGATCCCCTGGAGAAGGGAAAGGCCACACACTCCAGTATTCTGGCCTGGAGAATTCCATGGACTGTATAGTCTATGGGGCTGCAAAGAGTCAGACATGACTGAGCAATTTTCACCCTATCAACTGGGCTTCCCTGGTGGTTCAATGGTGAAGAACCTGTCTACTAATGCAGGAGACATGGGTTCGATCCCTGGGTCGGGAACATCCCCTGGAGAAGGAAATGGCAACCCACTGTACTTCTCTTCCCTGGGAAATCCCATGGACAGACAGAAGGGACTGGTGGGCCACAGTCCACGGGGTCACAAAAGACTCAGACACGACTCAGCAAGGAAACAACAAAAAGAACAATAATGTTATCCACTGTTAATCTCTCCAGACCCTTCTGACACAACTAGAGAGGGACCCTCCCTACTCAGCCTCCCCATCATTAAACTCTCTCATCCCGTTATCTCCTCTACTGGAACATTTCCATTCCCTTTCTCTCGGCATCTCATCCGTCACTGGAGTTTTGCTCCAATAAGAGAGGCCCCTGCTAGAAGCGAGACAGAAGTTGGCAGGATGGGAGAAACTAATCGATGGGAGGATTTGGCAGATACCAGTTTGTTCCAGGGAGATAAGGTGGGAGAGACTAGGGGCGGGTGGGGAGAGAACCTGTCTGGCAGCAAGTTGGGCCGTACCAATTGTTGAAAGCGAAGTGGGNGAAGTTGGCAGGATGGGAGAAACTAATCGATGGGAGGATTTGGCAGATACCAGTTTGTTCCAGGGAGATAAGGTGGGAGAGACTAGGGGCGGGTGGGGAGAGAACCTGTCTGGCAGCAAGTTGGGCCGTACCAATTGTTGAAAGCGAAGTGGGTGGGAGAGTCCATGTGCTGGTGGGTGATGAGAAAAACGTTTTGAAAGGTGGAGTAGTTGAATTCTTAGGAGATGGGGTGGGAGAGTCCATATTCAGGGGAATCTGGAGGGAACTCATGAAATTCTCCAGGCCAGAATACTGGAGTGGGTGACAGACCCCTTCTCCAGGGGATCTTCCCGACCCAGGAATTGAACCAGGGCCTCCTGCATTGCAGGCGGATTCCTTACCAGCTGAACTTCCAGGGAAGATAGAGAGATAGTGAAGTCACTAGGTCGTGTCCGACTCTTTGCGACCCCATGGACAGTAGCCAACCAGACTCCTCCATCCATGGGATTTTCCAGGCAAGAACATTGGAGTGGGTTGCCATTTCCTTCTCCAGGGAAGATGCCAATCGTTAAAGAGGTTAGAGTAGGAGAGTTCGTGTAGGGAAAGAGAAGAGAGTGAGTGAGGAGAGGATAGATTTATCATCCTTCGATGATACAGAATGGGAAGAGAATATTTGATGACAAGAGATGGGCTTGGAGGGGACCCTGACTGCCCCCACCCCCGTCTGGTCACCCCCTAGGCCTTAGCTGCCTGTCGAACGGCCCAGATCGTGACCCAGTACTGCGTGGGTGCCAACTACACGTGGCTGCTGGTGGAAGGCATCTACCTGCACAGTCTCCTCGTGCTTGTGGGAGGCTCCGAGGAGGGCCACTTCCGCTGCTACCTGCTCCTCGGCTGGGGTGAGCCCCGACCCTGCCCCCTGCCCCGCCCAGCGCGCTTCTCCC
>SJYA01002416.1:129497-180876 GCA_006410615.1 Neotragus moschatus
GGGCGGGTCTGGGGTGGGCGGGGCTTTGAGGGACGTGGGCGGGGTGAGACGGAATCGTGGGGAGGTTCTAATTGCTTCTAGGAGCCTGGGAGGATGTCTAAAGGAACCAGTCGCTTAGGAAGATGGGTTCCAGGACTACCGCAAGGGGCGGGATGAGGGCTGGGCCTAAATAGTAGCAGTGGGTGTGGCCTTAAGGAAGGTGGGGCGGTTAAGTGCTCAATTCGGTGAGTCTAGTGTATTCTAGTCTGTCTCAGCTCTACGCCCCCTCCTCCAGGTGCTGGGAGCGGAACGATATCAAAGCCATCTGGTGGATCATACGAACCCCCATTCTCCTAACGATCTTGGTACGGCCGGTCCCATCTCCTCCAGGCTGGTCTCAAGAATTTCCCATCCTGGGAAGCCAAGGTGGCGGGAAACCGGCTCAGTCTCTCTCTCTCCCCCCCATCCTCCCACCCTCCGCAGATTAATTTTCTCATCTTTGTCCGCATCCTTGGCATCCTCGTGTCAAAGCTGAGGACGCGACAGATGCGCTGCCCGGACTACCGACTGAGGTGGGGACAGAGGGGAGGGTGACTGGGGGCAAGGTGGAGGACTCAGGCCCCCGGCACCACTGCCACCCTCTACCCGCAGGCTGGCTCGCTCCACGCTGACGCTGGTGCCCCTGCTGGGCGTCCACGAGGTGGTGTTTGCTCCTGTAACTGAAGAACAGGCCCGGGGTGCCCTGCGCTTGGCCAAGCTCGGCTTTGAAATCTTCCTCAGTTCTTTCCAGGTGCCTAAGCAAGGTGCAGGAGCTACACGCTTTGAGTTCGGGTCCTCCTACTCAGAGAGGNCGTCCACGAGGTGGTGTTTGCTCCTGTAACTGAAGAACAGGCCCGGGGTGCCCTGCGCTTGGCCAAGCTCGGCTTTGAAATCTTCCTCAGTTCTTTCCAGGTGCCTAAGCAAGGTGCAGGAGCTACACGCTTTGAGTTCGGGTCCTCCTACTCAGAGAGGAACAAGGGTTAGAGTCATCCTCTGGTGCAGCCGCAGAATGGGCTGCGAAGATGGGATTTTTTTTTTTTCATTCATTCTATACTTCCGTCCTGACTGGGGAAGCAGGGAGAAGGCAGCAGACCTGGCAGCCGCAGCAGTACTGCCTCCTGGTTAAGATTGAGGGCTTTGAGATCAGCCAGGGCTGGGACCAAATCTGGGTCCTCACTTCCCAGCTCTGTGACTTTCACCTCAGGGCCAGGGAAAAGGCGAAGCATATGAAGTGCCTAACATGCCAAATGGAAGGAGATGTCCACCGATATTTAAGGTCAACCCTGCCCGTGCTTGTCCTACCCTAGTCTCCATCCTGCTTTACCTTGTTGGGCCTAAGTGGGGACAATACTAGTTTCACTTTATAAGGCTGTTCATTTATCAATTCAGCAAAAATGTATCGAATACTTACTATACCAAGCACTTTTCCAGGTTTACTATGGGGAAATGGCCAACCCAATGGTCCCTCTCCTTTAGTAGGAGAGACAGATGCTAAAGATGCTATATAAGTAAAATACACAGAATGTCAGATGGTGAGATGTGCCTAAAGGAGGGAGGGGTGAGAAGGCAAGAAAATAGAGATGACAAAGAATGAGATTATGGACAGGGGTCAGGGAAGGCCTTGCTGAAAAGACATTAGAGCAGACACTCAAAGAAGATGAGGGAGTGAGCCAGGAAGATATTAGGGGAAATGTTCCAAAAAGAGAAATGCCAAGTGCAAGATCTCTGAGGTGGGAGAGAGTACTGAGCACCATGGCACTCTCACGGCCAGCATGCCTGAAGCAGGGGGTGGGTGGATAGGACAGAGGTGAGGTGCCTGGCTAGATCCTTGGGCCTAGAGAGGACCTTTTGCTTTTCCTCTGAGTCAGTTGGGAGCCATGGGAGCACAGGAATGTGATCAGAGTTGGATTTTAATGGGATTGTGGAAAGTGATAATAAGATAAGTAATATCTTACTGCATGCTTAGTCAGTCATTCAGTCATGTCCGACTTTGCCAAGCTCCTCTGTCCTTGGAATTCTCCAGGCAAGAATACTGGAGTGGGTTGCCATTCCCTTCTCCAGGGGATCTTCCCGATCCAGGGATTGAACTTGGGTCTCCTGCATTGCAGGCGGATTCTTTACCATCTGAGCTACTAGGGAAGCCCTTGTCTTGCATTAATGTATCAATTACTTTNTCCAGGCAAGAATACTGGAGTGGGTTGCCATTCCCTTCTCCAGGGGATCTTCCCGATCCAGGGATTGAACTTGGGTCTCCTGCATTGCAGGCGGATTCTTTACCATCTGAGCTACTAGGGAAGCCCTTGTCTTGCATTAATGTATCAATTACTTTATTAATTATAAATACATTTTATATGTATCTAAATTTATAAATTATAAATATAATACCACTTAAAAATAATTTCAAAATTAATTTTTTTGGATATGCCTATTAAAGTTTATTATTATGGAATTTCTTGGCAGTATAGTGGTTAGGACTCAGCACTGTCACGGGCCCAGGTTCGATTCCTGGTCTGGGAACTATGATCCTGCAAGCCCTGCAGCACGGCCAAATAAATAAATCCAATATGTCATGTAGTAAGTTATGATAAGATTTAGAAAAAGGTTTAACTACTTGCCATGCACTAGAGCTTCTTGTATAGTAATAATACCTTAAATCTCAGCACCACCACTGTATTATTGTTCCATTTTCCAGATGAAGAAACTGAGGCACAGAGGGGTTAAGCAGCTTGCCTCAGTGGGGAAGAAAGTGGGAAGCTGTGATCACATCCAAGCAGCCAGCCTCTGGGATTACATATTCTTAATCTCCAGCCCTGATGGCTCTGCAAATTGGCGAGGGCAAGGGGAGGGGGAAAAGTCAGGAGCCAGGGAAAGGGTGACTGCAATAATCTAGGACCGATGTGGCGACAGGCGAGGTGGTTTGGGCCTGTAAACGGTCAGAGCTCATTGAGGGGTGTTTATAACCCCTGCTCCCAGTTTAACCCCCGTTCCCCCCACGGCAGGGCTTCCTGGTCAGCGTCCTCTACTGCTTCGTCAACAAGGAGGTAGGGAGAGCCGCGGCCCGCCGCCCGCGCCCTCTGCCGGTCGCGCAGGGAATCGCGCGCGCGCCGCNAAGCATGCGGCCCTCCTGGGCCCCTCTTGTGGGTTCTGGGCAGGTGGGGGCCTGAGAGCTGGGTCCTTGTAAATAAGGCATGAGAAAACAGTTGTTTTCGGGGTGGGGAAATCTTGGCCAGTCCGTAAGGGAGATGGCAGCAGGGAGGGCAGGCTGTGTGGCCAGGTGCCGGTGGTGGCCCTGTGCCCTCTGGAGAGCAGCGCTGCCTAACTTCCAAGAGATTCAAGAGTCACCAAGAGACCATGGACACCATGCCGCCACCATTCTCCATGCTTAAGAGAAGCCCCGACTGGGAATGTTCCTGTGATCTCCTGCTATTCAAACTATTTGCAGTGTGTACGATTAAAATTGTGCATGTGACGATCATGTTCTTTTTTTAAAAAAAATTAATTTGTGACTGTGCTGGGTCTTCATGGCTGCATGCGGGCTCTCTTTCGTTGAGGCAACTGCGGGCTACTCTCTTGGGCTCTAGGCACACAGGCTTCTCAGCAGCGGAGGGCTTCAATAGTTTCAGAGTCTTCCCAGAGCAGGGATCGAACCCATGTTAGGTTCGGACACAATGCAAGTGTCCCCTGCACTGGCAGGCAGACTCTTCACCACTGGACCCATCAGGGAAGTCCACAGACCCAACATTCTCTGAAAGCTGCTTCTCTAGGAAGATGGTGGAGGAATACTAATGCTTCAGGAACTGGCCTGGTTCAAATCTTAGATTGGCTACTATTTAGCTGTGTGACTTGAGGAAAATTCCTAACCTCTCTGTGCCTCAGGTTCACTTCGGGAAAATAGAAATGATCACACCGACGACATCCTAGGATGGCCTGAAGTCCCTAAGAGGATCTCACCGGTGCATGGAACACACTTGGCCGGTTTGCCTACTGCTTTTCCTGCAACCTGTTGTCACTTTCATTTACTTGAACTGGAAGAGGGGATTAGAAACTATTTGGGCAGATGGTTGGATAGAGATGATTGAGGACAGGCAGGGTCATCAGTTCTAGCCCTAGGCTAGAATCTTTGCTGTCAGCCTGGCAAAGCAGGGAAAGGACCTGCTACTTCCTGGGAAGACAGGAGGGATGTGTGACCAGGACTCAAACCCAGGACTGTGACCCCAGGGCTTGTGCTATCCCAGGCTCTGAACAATCACCAAATCCAGGGGGAAGGTTTCTGCAGCAGCACTGTCCCCACCCCACCCCCACCCTGGCTTTATAAGTTAGGATATCATGGCTCCATCCTGACCCCCTCCCAGTCACAGGGTCTGCTCCCTGGGTTTGAATTCGGCTCCACTGTTTCCTGAGTGATCCTGGGCAAGTCACTTACCCTCTCTGGGCCTCCGCTGTCTCATCGATAAAACGGGGTGGCTCTAGTATCTATCCCTCGGATGGGTGTTTCAACTAGACATGAAGGTGCGCCCTTATAACCTCACAGCCACCGCCCGGCATGTGTCAGGCCTTCTTCTACTGCAGGGTCCTCAGCTCTGCTGCTGCTGGGCTCTTGGGATAACTCAGGCTATGCCTTCCAGAGCTCAGTGTGTCAGACATCTCCCTGGATCCTGACCTCATGCCTGGGAACTGCACCAGCCTGGCACTTGGCCCTCTCTGGAGAATAGAGAGAGGGAAGCAGAGACAGAACTCGGAGAGAGATGCGGGTGGGAGAAGCATAATGGATATGCTTCAGAGAAAGACTAAAGGGATTTCCCTTAATCCACCCACAATAAGCCAGGACCTCCTTTCCCACCTCCGCCTCTCTACATTTGTCAGAGAATTTCTCTTAGGGCCCATGAAGCTGTGATCTGAGGGCAGCAGAGCTCAGGGGTTAAGCCATTGGCTCAGGAGCAACAGGGGTTTGAATCACGGCATCACCACTTTCGGGCTGGATTCCGCTGGGGAGGCACCATCACCACTCTTTGCCTCAGCCCCTGCCCCTGGAATTGGAGGTGACGGATCACAGTGCCTGCTCAGAGGTGTACAGACGTAGGAACAGACAGAGCCTAGGGCCTGGCACTCTCACAGCTCAGCAGGTGTCAGCGATAAATGCCGTTAGTGTTGAGTATTAATTGCTCTAACCCCTGCTCAGTGAGGGCAGGTTGGAGGCTTTTCTGGGCCCTGCTGTGTCCCCAGCATGGCAACACAGGGCTGGGCACAGACTGTTTGAACAAATGAGGGGAGAGTGAAAAGAATTTTGAGTGAGAGTGACTTACTGAGAGGTGGGGAGNAGTATTAATTGCTCTAACCCCTGCTCAGTGAGGGCAGGTTGGAGGCTTTTCTGGGCCCTGCTGTGTCCCCAGCATGGCAACACAGGGCTGGGCACAGACTGTTTGAACAAATGAGGGGAGAGTGAAAAGAATTTTGAGTGAGAGTGACTTACTGAGAGGTGGGGAGGAGGGGGAGAAAGTGATGAGAAGGTAGAAAAAAGTTAAAATACAAAAGACCGCAAGAGCTCTCTCTGCCCAAGATGGGAAAATTAAGGCCTGGAAGGGGCAGAGACTGTGCCTCTTCACCTGTTCAGAGAGGCCTGAGCCCATGCTTGGCCCCACACCCTGCCACCCCTCTCTGGGGTCTGTTTGCTCTCTAGGCCCTGGGAACAGGCAGAGGCCGCTAGAAAAAACGCACGATTTTATTTCAAGTACAGAGGGCAGGTCTTCGCAAAACCAGGGGGCAAGTTCTGACAGCCGGGAGGAGGCTCTACTTGCCAGCGATGAGCGGGTTCCTCAGGACCACAATGACAGAGTCCCCGCGCAGGAACATCTTGGAGATGTAACGGTCCTTGTTGACTGGCTTGGACTTCTTCTTGCCCTTGCCGCTCTTGGGGACCTCCGTCCACATTTCCTTCACATTCTCCAGCACCATGTTGCAGTGCCTGGTGGGGACGGGGAGGCAGCAGCAGTGAGTGAGGGGTGCGTCCTGACCCCTCCTCTAGGCAGCACTGCCTCTGGGAAGGGGGAGAGCGAGGGCTCCGAGGCTCGGGCAAAGGCCTTCACCTTCTGTGCCTCAGTTTCCTCTTCTCTAAAATGGAGACATTCATGGTGCCTGCCTCCTATGGCTGTTGTGAAAATTAAGTGAATCAACACAGTATTCTTCTTATGGGCATGTGTGATGACAGTGTGGAATAGCTCAGTCAACAAACGTTTGCGATGATTAGAGCAATGAAAAAAAAAAAACGGTAAGAGCCCTGTCTTCATGGGCTCTGCAGGCTAGCGAAGGGAGAACACGAAGGGGGTAAACAAAGACACCTGTAATACAGTGTCAGGTGGCAGTAAGTGCTACGAAGAAAAACTAAAGCAAGGTAAAGGGATGGGGGCTTCCCAGGTGGCTCTAGTGGTAAAGAACTTCCCTGCTAATGCAGGAGACATAAGAGACACAAATTTGATCCCTGGGTCAGGAGGATCCCCTGGAGGAGAGCATGGCAACCCATCCCAGTATTCTTGTCTGGAGAATCCCATAGACAGAGAAGCCTGGTGGGCCGCAGTCCATAGGGTTGCACAGATTCAGACACAACCAAAGCGACTTAGCCCTCATGCACACACACAAAGGGACAGGAGGATACAGGGAACTATGAGTGAAAGAAAGAAAAGGAAAAAATTGGGAAAGCTCTGTATCTTGCTATACAGTAATCTACGGTGAGGAAAGCACTTCCCAAATGCTAACTAAAGGCTGCGTATGTTTACTGAGCATTTATCATGTGTTAGGTACTGAGCCAAGTGCTTTTCATCCGTAGTATTACTGAAGCCTCATGACTGTTCTCAGGGATATTATTGCGATGCCTATCTCACAGGTAAGAGAACTGAGGCCCGGACAGCATGCCTCCCCAGAGCCTGGCGCTCACCTGTCGAAGGCCTTCACGCGGCCCAGGAGCTTCTTGTTGTTACGGCAGTTGATGAGCACTTGAGTGTTGTTTTTCACTGACTGCGTGAGCACGGAGAGCGGCCCCGTGTTAAACTCCTCCTCCTCCCGCTTCTGCAGCTCCTCTGGGGTCATCTCACTCTTGGGCTTGTTGAGGAGACTCCTGAGAAGACAAGTATGGAACCCAGAGGTGAGCAGGCCCATAGCCTGGGTACTCACGGCCTCTCCCTCAGTGTCTCCCCGACACATATCCCTCTCCTGCTACTCAGTCTCCTCTCTTGGTATCACCACTTGGATGCCTAATGGATATTTCCAATCCTCGCATGTCCTAGACTAAACTCCAGACCCCCCATAACCCCAACTTATACTATCCACAGCCTTCCTCATCTCTGTCAGTGGCGACTCCATCCCTCTGGTTCTTTGAGCAAAAGCTCTACTGTCAGCTTGACTCTTTCTTCTCTCACATCCTACATTCAATCTGTCAGCAAATCCTGCCATCTGCCACTAAAACCTATCAGAATCTGAATTTCTTACCTTGGCTTAAACCTCCATAATCTCTTTCCTAGAGGTCTCCTCGCCTCCACCCATGCTCCACAACAGCATGGGAGCTCCCCAGGCTCTGTTTGCCCTCCCCAGAGCAGTCTCCCGGGTGATGTCAAGAATCATCTCACTCTTCAGTACCCTCTCATGGCTCCCCTCTCAGTGTAAACAGTAAAGCCCAACTTTTACCCTCACTCTGTTCCAGGCACAATGGCCTCTTCAGTGGTTCTTGAAGATATCAGGCAAACCTTCTTGGGCCCCTCTTCACTTTTCCCTCTGCCTAGGTACCTCCCCAGGTATCTTTGCAGTTTGCTTTCTCACTTTCTTCAGGTTTTTGCTCAAGTTTTGCCTCCTTTATGTGTTCTGTCTCTCAAAAGTGACATTCCACGCTGTTTTACCCTGCTCTGTTATTTCTTTATTCACAACCCTATCCCCTAACACATTCTAGAATTTACGGATTTATTACCAGCACGTTTCCTGCCTGCCTCTTCCCATCCCGTAAGATGTAGGATTTTTTTTCCCTTGGGGAGAGTGGAGTAATTCTGTGATATAAGCTATGCGTCTAAAGCAACCTAACACACAAACACTCAATAATAAATAACTGTTGAGTGAACACATAAGTAAAATTATCCCCATAACTCGTTATCCGTACCAATGGCGGATGTGATCGAAAAGCCAATTGTCTCCAGCTAAGCCTCTTACCTTAAGACTGCTTTTCCTACAAGTCCGTACTCCTCATCTCCCAGGTTTTTAATTCGTAAAAACGCTTCCTCTTAAAATTCACTTCAATAAGATCGCTCATTTGGGAAAGCCCAGCCTGTTATCTGATAAAGCTGTCCCTGCTCCCGAAGTCAGGATCAGACAAAGGCCCCACGTTCCTTCGCAACACATCTGTAGAAAGATACGCCACTCTACCCCCAAATGTTTGCTTCCGCGCTCATTTCTGCCTACCCCCTTCAACCGGTAAGCGGCCAAACTTACACCCTCAATCCCACTGTCGCCGCCCAAACCCANGCTGCAGGTGCCGCCGTCTCCGTTCTTAGAGCGCATACCCCTTTCCAACGCAATGAGGCTTCGGGCTTGTTTTGTAATAGCGGTTACCCCGTAAGAGAGTCTGGAGTAGTAAGACTTGGAGTTCTGGGTTCTAATCCTAAAGTCAGCTGTTTGGAAGAGTCCCTTCCTCTCGCTGGGCCTAGATTTCCCTCATCAGGATCGCCGTGGGCTGGGCAGGATGGGCTTGGAGGGACTTCTAGAAACCTCTGATACTGGAGGCTGCGACTAGGAAGAGGAGGGCAGCCTCCAGGATATGGTAGGAATCAGGGTCGTTTTCATGCTCTGCTCTTCTCTTCCCTACCTGCTTCCTCAGGGCCCTTTGATTGGAAGCCTCCCAGAAGCTCGGGTGCGGAGGGTAGTGGGGCAACTGGACCCTCACCGTCTCTGGAACACTTTCCTGCGCCCTCTGCTGGTTGTACGGACTCCGGGCAGCCCGGGCAATCTCCAAGTCAGAAAGGTAAAAGGACCCCACCTCTAACCCCTGACCCCATAGCCCATCAATGAATAGGAAGTAGGTATCCTGCCCAAGTGGCAGAGCTGGGGGTCCGCCTGGAGCTATTAGGAGCTCTATTCTGCTAACCACGCAGCCCTCTATACTGCGCACCCCACCCTCAAATCTTATTATGCATCAGCAACAGCCCTATGAGCCTAATGAGGTGGGTACCAATCTGATCTTCATTGTGTAGATGAGAAAACTGACACCCAGAATAGTTAGGCATTTTGCCCAAATCCCACAGCTAATAAATGGTATGCTTTCAACCCAAATGGCTTGGCTCCAGAGCTCTATATTGCTCCCCAGAAGGCATTGAGAGTCATTTGAACACTACCTGACTTCAAATCCACCTCAGCCACTTGGTATGACCTTAAACTAATTTCAGCTTCTCTGTGCCTTGGTTTCCTCATCTGCAAAATGGAACTATTGTCAGTCCCCACTCCATAGGGGTTCCTAGAACAAGGACTGGGCACAGAGTGAGTGCTATGGAAGGGTGAGCTATGATTTGTTTGAGCTTCAAGAGATGAGGGCACTCTATGCCTGGCACTTCGTAGGTACTCAGAAGTGTCTCAAGGGAACGATTCAACCAAAGTGGTATCGGTGGGCCAACCTGACTGCTCAGCATGGTTCACATGGCCCTTCTGACCTTCTCCCCAGTCCCCACCCACCCTCCCTCTTCTCTATTGCCACTAGTTCCTGGAGGCCACACTGCAGACACTTTCAGCAGGCTGGCACATAGAACTCGACTCCTTCACTGCCTCCACACCCCTGGGGCCATTGGACTTNCAGCATGGTTCACATGGCCCTTCTGACCTTCTCCCCAGTCCCCACCCACCCTCCCTCTTCTCTATTGCCACTAGTTCCTGGAGGCCACACTGCAGACACTTTCAGCAGGCTGGCACATAGAACTCGACTCCTTCACTGCCTCCACACCCCTGGGGCCATTGGACTTCGGCAATGTGGTGGCCACGCTGGACCCGGGGGCTGCCCGCCACCTTACCCTTGCCTGCCATTACGACTCCAAGCTCTTCCCATCTGGCTCAGCCACCTTTGTGGGGGCCACAGATTCAGCAGTGCCTTGCTCCCTGCTACTGGAGCTGGCCCAAGCCCTTGACCAGGAGCTGGGCAAAGCCAAGGAGAGGGTAAGGAGAGCAGGGGTAGGGTGGGGGTGGGTGAATGAGGGATGTCTCTTCGTTGGTCCATATCGCCACTCTCCCTTGCCTGGTCTTACCTTCCTCCACTCCACACCAGAGTCCAGGGGTCTTTCCATTTCCTGAATGTCAGATTCTGTCCCTTCTCTGCCTAAAACCCTCCCATGACTCCCACGTCATTCCAGAATAAGCCAGAGTCCTTCTCTTAGCCCATGAGGTGTGCCCTCTTATCTCTCTGGTCTCCTCTCCCACCCCTCACCCCTGGTAGCCTCCCACCTCCTCTGTGAACCTCACTCTCAACCTCAGGGCATTTGCACTTTCTGTTTGCTCTGCCTACAATGTGCTTTTCTCAGATACCTTCCTGACTGGCTCCCACCCTTCATTCAGGGGTCCATTCTGATGTCAAAGAGACCTCCCAAAGAGATCTTCCCAGCCACCATAAAACAGCACCTTGTCACTATCCCATGCCTCATGGGGCTTTAGGTTGATTTGTCAGTCTCCCAAGCTCGAATAAGCTTCAGATAGGTGGGCCCTTGGCTGTGTTTATTTCCTGTTGTATTCCCTGAATACTGCCCAGAATACTGCCTGGCATAAAGTAGGATGTCAATAAGAATGTATGGAACAAATGGAGACACCTCATGCCTCTGTCCTGCTCAGATCCCTTCCATGGCTGGAACCCCAGTGCCCTTGTAACAGAACCCAAGCTCCCTGGCCCTTGCTGGGCCCTAGGGCCTCTTCTCAAACCTCCCTGGCCCCTTCTCTGTCCCCAGTCCTGGTCCATGCTGCTTCCTCACCAGGGAACATGCTTCCCTCTGCTCCATTTTGCCAGGCCAGGTCCTCCTCAGCCTCAGTGCAAACATCCCTTCCCAGCAGACCCAACATGTTCCCCAGGCCAGGTTATGCCCCACCCCCTTGGAGGACGTTTCAGGACCCTGTTATTCTTAGAAGCATTTGCCCAACTTCATTTCATTGTACAATTATTTATTTGTGGATCTGTCTCTTTTGCCAAATGAACTTGAGGAATAGCTCTTACAATCAGAGTTAATCCTTAGTTAGTTACTCTGCATTAGGCACTGTCCTAGGCTGTTTTATTGTTGTTGTTCAGCGGCCATGTCCTGTCGTACTCCTCCCAACCCCATGGACTGTAGCTGGCCAGGCTTCCTTGTTCAAGGGTTTTTTCAGGCAAGAATACTGGAGTGGGTTGTTATTTCCTTCTCCAGAGGAATCTTCCCAGCCCAGGGATTGAACCTGAGTTTCCCACGTCTCCTGCATTAGCAGGTAGATTCTTTAGCACTGAGCCACCAGGAAAACATGCGCTTTCTTAGGACCTGGGTTCAAATCCTACCCTATAAAAAGTGGTATTAACTCTATTTCTACGTAAGGAAGTCGATGCTTTGAGAACTTAGTAACTGACCCACTGCTGCTTGGCTACTGAGCAGCCCAGCCAGGATTTAAATCCAGGCACACTGTACTCTTGGCTATCAGGTTCTACAAGTGAGGAGACTGTTTGCCCTAGTCAGCTGTGCAAACAGGCAGGAAATGTGGGTGCGTTGAGGTGGCAGGCTGGCACTGAGCTCGTCCTGACCACTGGCCCCCACAGGCAGCCCCCGTGACCTTGCAGCTGCTCTTCTTGGACGGTGAAGAGGCACTGAAGGAATGGGGACCCAAGGACTCGCTTTATGGCTCCCAGCATCTGGCCCAGCTCATGGAGTCTACACCCCATGGTCTGGGCTCCACCAGGATCCAGGCTATTGTAAGACTAGGGCCCTGCTGGGTGCCGGTGAGGTGGGAGGAGGGAGGCATGAGGTTGGCAGCACCCCGCTGGGCTGCTCAGTCCTAGCTTCTCTCTCTAGGAGCTCTTTATGCTTCTTGATCTCCTGGGAGCCCCCAACCCGACCTTCTACAGTCACTTCCCTCGCACTGCTCGCTGGTTCCATCGGCTCAGGAACATTGGTAAGGGTGAAGGTATAGGCAGACACCTGCCTGGGATGCTGGAGAGAGGATCAGGCACCTGGCCTCTGAGGGGCCATCCAGCTTTCCCTCCACCTCCCTAGCCTCTTCCTAAAGCACTGGGGCAGAAACACAAAAGATCCCATAGCAGTCAAATGAAGTGATTACAGACAGGGGTTCTAGGGTCAGAGAGCCCTGGGTTCAGATTCTGGCTTTCCTTCTTACCAGCTGTGTGAGCTTGGGCAAGTGGCCTCCTCTCTCTGAGCCTCAGTTTCCCACCTATAAAATGGGAATGATGCTAATAGTGGGAGTGTCTGCCTCCTTAGTCTCAAAGGGATTAAATGAAACCAGGAACATAGTCAGCCTGCAGTCTGGGTAACTAACATTATCCCAGAATGATGAGCTAAACATTCGTCCTTATTGGCATAATCAGTGCTTTACCCCCAAGGTCTCCCACCCTCCTCTAATCTGTGAGCAGGGGAACCTTTGACCTTTGAGGTGCTGACCTTCTGCTTTCTAATCCCCACCACATCCAGAGAAGCGCCTGCACCGTCTGAACCTACTGCAGTCTCATCCTTGGGAAGTAATGTACTTCCAGACCGGGGAGCCCCCTGGCTCTGTGGAAGATGATCACATCCCCTTCCTCCGCCGAGGTATCTGCTATGGGAATTGGGGGGCAGGGGGGCCACAGGTAGGACCTGGCTCCTTCCTAGATTTGGGGACTGGTGGGCAAATTGCTTAACCTCTTTGTGTCTCAATTTCCTCATCTGTAAAATGGTGATAATTAACAGCCCCCCATCTCAAGAGTTGCGAGGGGACTGAATGTAAAGACCTTTGACCAGTGCCCGGCACTAGTGAGTGTTCAGATCTAGACTTTTCATAATCCATGAAGTTTTTAGTTTTTTTGATTTGTGTTATGAATATATTGGATGTGTGTGTGTGTGTGTGTTTTTTTAATGAACACATACCCTCATACACTTAAAATAATTGTTCAGAGTTCTTCAAGTGGCACAATGTGGGGGACGGGGGGAGAAGGTAGACTTCCCCAGGCGTGGGCCTGGGCTCCTGGGTCAGCTGGGGGCCACACATGGGCCTGTGTCTCCTCTTTGCCCTGCAGGAGTTCCCGTGCTCCACCTCATTGCCACACCCTTCCCCTCTGTCTGGCACACGTCCAATGACTCCGAGGCCAACCTGCACCCACCCACGGTACACAACCTGAGCCGCATCCTGGCTGTGTTCCTGGCTGAATACCTGGGGCTCTAGCCTGCCCAGGGGATGCTCTGAGGGAGAAAGGCCCATCAGGAGACAGGCCCAGGCCCTCCTGGGTTGTGCTGACTTGCCCTTTTTAACTCCTTCGGCTCTGTTTGTGCTCTGACCGGAAGGTGCTCTTTCTTGATCTCAACCTGCCACTCCTCAAAGACGTGGAAGAGAGAGATCACCGTGGGGTGAAAGCCAAAGGAATGAGCCTGGCCCCTGCCCTGAGGAAATGCTCAGGCTGCGCATCTACAGGGGACCGAGTGCCGTTCACAGTTTTAATGAGCAGACCGTGGACTGGCATCCGGACCAGCAATACCCTCGACCAAATGAATTCTCTGTGGCTTCTGTTTTCGTGGCAGTTCATTCTCCAGAATGGCAGCCTTGCTACTGCACTAGTCCAGACCTAACTCCCACAGGGATGTGGCATGCGGGGTCCACCGAGGCTCTGCTCATAAGCAGGGACAGAAGAGGGAGAAGCCAGTCCTTGGGAACTCCAGATTCTGCCGCCTCCAGTGGGTGATAAACCAGTGTTTCTGCAAAATATATTCTGCACAACTAGCAAACATAGATGTTGCATGAAAAAGGGGACCAAAGCAGGGTGAGACGATATTAAATGAATTTCTTCATTTCATGGTGTGTAATTTTCATCCAGAGTAAGAATGCAATGTTTCCCCCAAGTATTTCACCACAGAACCCCTTTATTAGGAAGCACCTCACAGAATCTAGGTACCTCAGAAGATACGTTGGGAAACATTGGGTTTTGATCATTCGAAAGTGCTTATAGAAATGGGTCTGATCTAAAACTCACTGTAAAATAGTTACAGCAAACCATCCTTTCCCTTTTGGCTGTGAGCAGAGGAACGAGAGATGATATGCGTAACTGTAAACTCTAGTGATGGCCCAAGGAATTATTTCCCAGCCCTATCTAATCTTCAGATGCAACTGGGGCGCTTTTTGAAAAACATGGGGGATTCTGTGGCAGTCCAGTGGTTAGGCCTTGGTGCTGTCACTGCTGGGGCCTGGGTCTGACCCCTGCTCAGGGAACTAAGATCCCACCAGCTGCACAGCGAAGCCAACAACCAAAAAAAAAAAAAGAAAACAAGTGGATTCAGAGGCTGAGACTGTATAAGCACCTGGGGAATCTTCATGATCAGCACTTTGGGACATGCTGTCCTTAAGGATGTACGTTTGGTGCATTTTAGCTGCTTAGCAAACCTGCTCCAAAGAAAGCCTAGGAGAACACTTAGGCAGGGAGTGTGGTGCTCAGCTCTGTGCCTGCTGACTTTGTGACTTTGATGCAGTCTTGGTAGGCCGCAGGGAGGCCAGGCCAGGGTAGNCAGCACTTTGGGACATGCTGTCCTTAAGGATGTACGTTTGGTGCATTTTAGCTGCTTAGCAAACCTGCTCCAAAGAAAGCCTAGGAGAACACTTAGGCAGGGAGTGTGGTGCTCAGCTCTGTGCCTGCTGACTTTGTGACTTTGATGCAGTCTTGGTAGGCCGCAGGGAGGCCAGGCCAGGGTAGAGGGTTAGAGTGAAGGTGGGGTCCTCCCTGGTGGTCCAGTGGTTAGGACTTCACCTTCCAGTGCAGGGGGTGCAGTTTCAATCCCTAGTTGAAGATCCCACATGCTTCAAGACCAACAAACCAAAACAGAAACAGAAATTCAATAAAGACTTTAAGAAGGGTCCACATCAAAAAAAACCCTTAAGAGTGAAGGTGAACATTGGATTTCCCAGACAACTCAAGGCTGACTCAAGGACCTGTGGGCTGAGGTACAATTTCGGTTCTCATTTTGCAAATGAGGCAGCCAGGGCTGAGAATTACCAACTGTTGTTTTCAGAGTTCAGATCCTCACCCACAGCTGTGCTCCTAAGCCCGTGTCTTACCTCTTTCTAAAAATCACCTCTGCTGGTCCAACAGATGGTTGACCAAAAAAGTAGCTCCTCCTGAGGCTTTTATTTGGCTGCAAGTTAAAGTGAGGTTTAGAAGGCAGGGACTAACAGCCTCTTTGAAGTGGAATTGACAGAAGTCAGAAAGGAAATTGACAGATATCAACAACTAGGGTAGTAAGAGGGTCTCAAATCAGAAAGTTCCTGTTTGTTCATGATGCCAAGCACTTAAAACTACATGTCTCCTTATCATCACAGCCATCTCAGAGGTAGTGAAACCATCACCACAGTGTTAGAGAGAAGAAGCAGTGTGTTCAGTTCCATCCTGGGCCTCCAGGCCTCCCTGTAAGTCATCTTGCTGAGTGCACCACACCCAGGCACTGGGCAGGGCTTTCCACTTGAATTTGGGGTCAGGATCATGAGTCCAATTTACAGATGAGGCTGCTGATGCTTGACAAGGTAATGCTTTCCCCTGCTCCCATCTATCCCTGAAAGGCAGCCTCCCCCAGCTTCACACTATGAAGGGCCCAAGAGGGGTCTTTGATGGGCACAACTGGTGAGCACTCTAGTGTATCAGCCTTCTGAGGAACTGTCCAACATTCTCCTTTTTCAGATTAAGAAACTGAGCTTCAGAGAAGTCAATTGCTGAAAATCACAGCTGGACACATTCATTGCATATGTCTAGGTATTTGTTTCTAGATTTATTGAGATGATTTATCAATAAATCATCTGCCTGTGATTCATTGTGTGTACCCATCTTTTTATCAGTCTGGAATTTGCAATCACTGTGTCTTGACATACTATCATTGCACCATTTCATTTTCTTTTCTGCTTCTAGGATGCCAGTTAAATGTGTTAGACTTCCTCTATCCTCCAAAACCGTTTACATTTTTTTCTTTTTGGTCTCTGGGCCACTTTTTCAGACCTTGCTCTAGCTGAATAACTCTTTCATTGTGTCTAATTTGTTTAGCCTAGTCACTGACTTTTTACTTTTGGTTACTGTATACCTTTGTGGGTTTTTTCCTTTCATTCTGGCTAGGCCATTATTCAGGTCTGGGTTCCCTGCATGTATTTCCAAGCTCTCTTTTTTCTTCTAATTTTGACCGATGGTTCCACCACCTGCAGCCTTTGTGGGTCTGTTTTTGCTCTGTGGCCACCGCTGCTTCTTGCTGCTGCTGCTGCTTTATTTCCATCTGTGTTTGGTTATTTGACTCTTACTGCTCATTAGTGGGGATTCTAGGTGTCAGCTCCTCCCACCAGAGGATTTTTTTCTGTTTCTGCTAGACATCTCAGTACCCTGGATCACAACAGGTGATGCAAAACCGGGTTGCAAACTCAAGCCAAGGGCCAGCCTGTGGCCACAGATTCTCAGGGTTCCTTTCCCACCCCACCCCCCTTTCGTGTTTCCTTCAGCATTTAAAACACCTTCTCTGCAGTGTTCTGGGTCAGTCTTACCTGAGCTTGTAGTTTGGTGGGATCCCAGTTCCTACTGGATTCTTCACCTTGGGCAGGCTTTGACTTCTGCTGGCCTGTCCCCAAAAGGCTACAAATTGGAAACCCAGGGTTGTTAACATCGGCAAATGCCCTCAGAGCAAAAGTGCCTTTAGGACCTCTATGGACCTTTTCCTCAAATTTTTGGCTTAGTATATCCATAACTGTGTTTTATTGGCTATTTGAGGCTTTTCAGATTTTACTTCCTGTTTTCAGCAGGATAGTCCAAATAACCCAGCCTTCTCTTTACAGGAATCCAAAATTCCACAAAACCAAGCCAAGTTATAAATCCAGGTCTCTTTGATTCTAAAATCTAAGTATTAAATAACTACTCTGACATATCCTCATCTCTGGAAATTTTGATTCCTTGGTAAGAATGTCATAGACTGTTAGCCACTGCTCAGTATCCATTTTCCCCTCTTCTGTTAGTTAATAATTAGCTGAATATCTTAAAACTTTTATTACAGGATCTTTATGAGTTTCTGTCTGGGCATAATGCATCTGGCTAAGCGTCTGCATTTCCCAGTCTCCCCTGCAGTCCTTCCATGTGGCTAAAATTCTGATCAGTGGGCTGTGCACAGAAGCATGGTGTAGTATTTCTGAGAGGAAGGAGACTCCCTTCCCCACAAAATGGTAATAGGTGGAGTTGTAGCAGCCATCTTAGACCATGAGGCTGAGGACCAAAGGCAAAGAATAATGGAATAGTGGCCTTGAAGGAGTCTGGGCTCCCAATGACTTCAGGGCCACCATACCTGCCCAACACTGGGTTTCTAAAGAAATAAAAGCTACCCTGTTTGAGTTTCTGTTAATACTATTTTGAGATTTTTGAATCCAAACTGACACAGATGAAGAGTCAAAAGTCATCTCAGTCCAAGGGAATTGGCTAAGGATTCTTTCAGCTTTTTCCATTTCACCATGAACTGGCCCATGACTTCCTTCTCTTCCAAACAGTTTCCCTTAACAACACACAAACCAGTCTGGGCCCAGCCTTATAAATATTCATTTTATAGAAAGGACCAATTCAAAATTGGTCAGATGCCACACGTTAGAAGCTTTCCAGAACCACAAGGATGAAAAAACAAAACAAAACAACAAAACCCCAAACAGAACAAACAAAAGTACTCCAGATCAAACTGCCTGAAAGTCAAGGTCTTGGTTCACTAAAGGAATCTTTAAAAAAATATGTGGCTGGGGGATGGAGAGACCTCTAACACCCAAACAAGTACCCAGAGTGGAAGGAAAAAAACAGAAATTGAAACCCTTAGTCCCCGCCCACCGCCCCCCCCAACGCTGTCTAGAGAGAGAGGCAAAGAGTTTCACAGCTTTTTTTTTGTAGGGGTAGGGGTGGGATGGGGTGATGGCAATAGCTTAAATATTGGAAAAGTTTTACACTTCAACTTTTGTTTTTCTCTTGGGGACCTAGAGAGACTGATAGCTTGAGGTTATGGAGAAAACTGATTTTTATTGTTTTAATGGGCAAAATGTCTAGAAATGGCAGGTGGCCGTGAAAAGTGTCAAAATGTGATCAGTGATCTGATGGCCCCTAATTCCTAAAAAGGAGGTGAGCCCTGGTGTAGCAGGTTAGGAAGGGTACCAACGCTGGGTGCTGCGGCCTCTTGGGGGAAAAGAACAACTCCAGAGAGAAAGAACTGGGGGAGGGGATGCAAGGGGCCAGAATGGGGGAACCCTTAAGTAGTACCAAAATTAGCTGCCGTCTGCTCCCTGCTAGTGGGTCCCTGGGGTACGGAGAGTGGCAGGGAGGGCATCGGGACTGAATGGAGAGAAAATTGAGATGCTCATTAAAAAAAAAAACACCCAACTTGAGGATCTGAAGAGTAGAAAACCAGTAGGGGTCAATCGGAGTGCTTTCTTGGTCACCCCCATGAACCCCATCTTAGTTCTGGAGGGGGATCCATGCTGCCTGGGCTGGGGGTATGGGCTGGTGACCCAGTCCTGACCCTCGGCTCCCAGGGGGAGGGGGTGGGGGTGGGCATGGTGGGCTCTTCCCCACCCCCTCCCCCGGCTTCACCTCCCCTCCTCGCGGCCAGCCCGGCCCGCACCAGTGCCCGGCCCATTGCAGGGCAGCACCCAGTTGTTATCATGCAGACCCAGGCGGCAGCCAGGGGTCTCGCGATCGGCTCGGCGGCAGCACATCCAGTAGGAACGTCCGTAAGGCAGGTCGTGGTGGTAGGGCTTGGGGTGCCAGCGGCAGAGCGACACATCACCCTTCTCGTATCTCTTGCGGCACTGCTTGCAAGGGTCATCGCGGTAGAGTGGGTCGCGGCTCCAGCGCGAGTCTGTGGCCCGCACGCCGAATGCCTCAATGATGCCCTTGAAGTGGTGGCAGGTGCACTTGAGAGCCGCCAGGGCCCGCGTGGGCAGGAAGCTGAAGATCTTGACCAGCACGTGCTCTGGGAGCACCAGCATGTACTGCCGCGGCTCCAACAACCGCTGGATCTTGAAACGGATCTCCAGGAAGTCGTGGGACACGTGCCGGTACAGGCGGCACAGGGAGGTGTCGGCCGTCCCCTCGGCATCGTCCAGGCCTGGCGCTGTGGCCGGTGAGTCGGCTGGCGGAGGCTCGGGGGGCCCGTCCGGCCCCCGGGACTGGAGGAAAAAGAGCTGGCCAGGCGGGGGTGGCTCCTCGGGGCTGACAGTCAGGCACACCGTCTCCTCTTTCACGTTTTTGGTGCTGTCCTTGCCAAAGAAGATGCACTCGTCCACCACCCCTGTGACCACCACATCCACGTGGAAACCTGATGCTCCGCAGTCCCGGGCAGGGGGTGGCGGGGGCGCCGGGGGAGTGTCCTCTGGCCTGGTGGGGGCGGGGGTCTCACCCTCACTGGCTTCGTCTGCCCTGGCCAGCAGGAACTCCACGTTGCTGGGGAGGGCGTCCCGAGACGGACTGATGAGCTGGTACAGGTCGCAGGTGATCTTGTCCTTGGCCCGAGCTCCGGGACCTGGGCTGCCAGGGTAGGCGCAACCCGGCCGGCCCCCGCTCCCGTTGGGTAAGCTACCATCCGGTGCTCGGGACTCTCGGCCGTTGGAGATCCGGAAGGCGATGCGCACCTCCCCAGGGCCTGGCCCAGGCCGCTCCTCCTTACGGAGGCCCTTGGCCGGAGGGTTGTCCCGCTGGGCCTCAAAGTGGGCCACTGCCTCGGCTACACGGCTGCAGTCCCCGCTGCCAGACCTTCGTTCGGATCCCAGCCCCTTGCCAGGCCCACTCTGCTCAGCCGACACGAAGACCACAGGCGCTGGGGTGCTGGGGCGCGGGTAGCTTTGCAGGGCCAGGGCGGCCCGCTGTTCCACCAGGGCCACCATCTCGGCCACAGAGAGCAGGTCCACATCCTCGCCGGCGGAGGTTGGGGCCCCTTCTGCAGCAGGGGGTCCGTCTTGTCCCCCTGGGTCGGGCGGAGCCTTCGTAGACTCAAGACAGCGCCTCCTCCGCTTGGCCTTGGAGCTGTCACTGCCCCAGTGCCCCTTGACCTTCATGGAGCTGGCCCTACTGCCTCCACCACACTGGTGGGCCACAAAGAAGGCCACCTTCTCCTTTGTATTCCCTGGCTTGATCACATACCATGTGTCCAGCAGGACTCGACCCTCGTCGCCAGCAGCGGCTGCAGAAAGGAGCGGGGCAGGCTGGGAGGCAGGAGCATCGGAGGCCAAGACCGGGGGCGTGTTCTCAGAGTGGGCAGGGCCATGTTCTGGCTCCGCCCCACCGCCGGGCTCGGAGCAGGCTGAGGGCTTGAGGGCTGCAGAAGGTGGGCGTGGCTGGTTCTGGGAGTAGGTGCCAAAGGGCCGAGGGCACCAGAGCTGGAAGGGCAGGAGGCCACCTCGGTCCATTCTGGGAATGGTGGCAGACAGGCGGGGGTTCACCACATCGCAGGGCCTGGATGGCGGTGGGGGGCTCCACAGGTCACCTGGAGACACGGAAGAGGGGGTGGGGCAGCTGGGAAACCGCCAGCCCTCAGTTCCTCTCTGACCTCAACCTCTTGGACCTGAGGAGACAGACCAGGCTATACCACTCAGATCCTGTTCCCGCCCCGCCCTGACCCAGATGAGCAAATGGAGGGCTGCAGAGAGGTTGGGACCTGCTTCTGTAATACCCAGAGTGTGATAGGAGCTGGCAGTTTGCTCCAATCCTCCACTGCCTGACTGGTTTTACTCACGATCCACAGGCCTTCTGCTGCCAGAACTTTAAACAGAATTTAAAGTACCAACTGACGGAAAACTCTTCCTTTTTCTATTTGCTCACCCAATAACAAGTTCCTGAAAAGACAATTCCCAGCCCTGCCCACAGCTATAGGAGCCTGAACCCATGGAGGAAGGAACAAGGTGGGCTAGGCAGGGGAAGATTGGAGGTAGGAGACAGAGAGGTCCTTAAGAGTGGAGCTCTTCACTCGGTTCTGATTGTGAGGCTCTTTGGGGATCTATTATAGCTGCGGATCCTCACCCAGAAAAATGCACACACTTGCAACAAGACTGCAGGTAATTCCTTTCAGCAGAAACGTAGACCCCTGGCATGAGAAGGCCTTTCTAGTCTAGCTTCTTCAAGTTGCTCCCAACTTACTGAGTTTGAGGCTCAGAGTGGGGAAGGTTTATATACTGCAACATTAGGCCTTCAAACTTGGTTTCCAGATTTCTCAATTTAGGGCTTGTAATAGTGACCGTTTTATTTTGCAGTGACTTTGTGTGTATGACCTAATCTAGAGGCAGTCTTGCTAATGAGCCTGACCCAACTATGTTCTATTGCAGAACTAACAGTCTCAAATCCTCAGTCTTTCCCTGGGGCATCTTCCTCCAGATATCTTGAAACCAAGACACTCTTCAAATGTAGAAACTTCCACATGCTTACAGATCAGTGAAAGTAGTTTGCTGACTCCTGGTTGTACTATTTTGAGCCTCGGGCCAAATCCAGCCCATTGCCTGTCTCTGCAAATAAAATTTTATTGAAACATGTTCCTTTGTTCATGACTACTTTTATGCTACCATGGCAGAGTTGAGTAGAGGTGACAGAAAACATATGGCTTGCAAAGCCTAAAATACTCATTATCTGGCCCTTTATGGAAAAAGTTTGCTGACCTCTGCAGTATATATGGTTCCTCTAAATTCAGGCAATACCACAGACACCACTAAATCACCATTTATTTCATGGCCCTATAGCTTTAAGATCTAGACAGCCTCCAAGCACCTCCAAGCACTCACAGACACCAGAGTCTTAATCCTAAAAATCCTTGCCCCCCAATATTCCCAATCCCACCTACTACTCTTAACACAGCCCCTGCTGAAATCTTTCTTGCTAAAAAAAAAAAAAAAAAACCCATACAGCCCCTAAAACCTATAGATGGCTAAGTTTACCAACAACCAACACATCTAAAATGTCCAGGAACAGGGTTTCCTTGGTGGCTTGATGGTAAAGAATCTAGAATCTACCTGCCAATGCAGGAGACACGGGTTTGATTTCTGATCTGAGAAGATCCCCCATGTCTCGGAACAAGGAAGCCTAGGCACCACAACTTTGAGCCTGTGCTCCAGAGCCAGAGAGCCACAACTACTGAGTCCATGTGCCCTGGAGCCTGTGCTGCGCAACAAGAGAGGCCACCACATGAGAAGCCTGTGCACCGCAGCAAGAGTGGCCCCTGCTTGCTGCAACTGGAGAAGGGCCTGCACAGTGATGATGACCCAGCACAGCCAAAAGTAAATAAACAAGATTATAAATAAATAAAATGTCCAGGAATAGAAACTACCACAGCAAAAGCCACTCATTCTCTATAGATGCAAATATATCCTGACCCAAAACATCCAGATCCTCTCAAAATCTTAAAACTTCCAAACCTAAAAATATCCCCTCCAACTCAGAAAGCCTCATTCTCAATGTAGACCCATACAAATCCCATGCCTACCAAGAACTCCAACACACACAGCAATTTCCCAACCTCACAAACGACCCAAAAGACCAGTTTCCTGAAATTCTATACTTAGCTCAAACTCTCTCTAAACCTCCACATACATTACCTAATCCCACAGAAGGCCCCCCCGACCNGGGGGGGGGGGGGGGGGGGGGGGGGGGGGGGGGGGGGGGGGGGGGGGGGGGGGGGGGGGGGGGGGGAAACGGAGCAGCAGGATCACCTCACCCTGAAAAACAAATGGGCAGAACCGTCTTCGGCACTAAGTCCAAGCCTCTAGGCCTGGCATTCAAGGCTCAGGCCATGTGGCCAAAAGGACCTCTCAGGCCTGCCCTTCCAACCAGGCGCCAAATAGTACAAGAAAATAATATTAAATACTTTAATAATTTTTTTAATATTGGCTACCTGTTAAAATGAGACTATTTAGGATATAAATGAGTTAAAATGTTTAAAATTGACTTCATCTCTTTCTTTTGACTTTTTAAATGTGGCTACTAGAAGATTTACGATTGAGCGACTGAACTGCACTGAACTGACTAGAAGATTTTAAATTACATGTAAGGTTCACCTTTTTTCTATTGAACAGCACTGTCCTAGATCCTTTCAGTGCCAGGCTGGCTCAAGAGACACTCCACTGCAGGCATCTGTCCATTCCCACCACCCTGTCTGCTACCAGCCATCCTGCACATCAGAGCCAGAAGGGTATTTTCAAAATATAAACCTGACCTTATCCCTACCCTGCTCAGAACCTACCATGACTCCCCAGTGCTCCTGGGGAAAAGCCCAGATACTCTACAACTCTAGCCTCATCCTTCCCCACTTTCCTATGCCCCCAGTGGACCCAGGTAAGCCCCTGCTCTGGCCTACAGAATAGTTAGAATACTGAGGCCTTCTCTGATCCTCAGGAGGAGTGGTTATCTCCATTGTATAGATGAAGAAACTGAGGCAAGTCAGGTTGCCTAACTAGCTCAAGGTCACACATAACTGGTGTGACTTAGAGCAGGGATGGGAACCCAAGGAATCTGATTTTAGATTGTTGTGCTCTATTGTTTAATTATATATTCTCTGGGGTTTCAGCTCACCCATCCTCTCCCCCAGGAAGCTAACCCCCTAAGGCTGGGTCAGGCTCCACCTCTGGGGTCCCACACTGGCCTCCTTGCTGGATATTCCTCAGAGTCACCAAGCCCTTTCCTCCTATGTTACCTCTGATTGGCATGCTTTCCCCCCAGAAAAGAAGGAGCGAACCCATAGGGCTCTATCCCTTCTATCATTTAGGTCTTAGCTCAAATGTAACTTTCATGGGCCCGTATCTTTAACCAGAAGGCATTCCCNTATTCCTCAGAGTCACCAAGCCCTTTCCTCCTATGTTACCTCTGATTGGCATGCTTTCCCCCCAGAAAAGAAGGAGCGAACCCATAGGGCTCTATCCCTTCTATCATTTAGGTCTTAGCTCAAATGTAACTTTCATGGGCCCGTATCTTTAACCAGAAGGCATTCCCTGAGCTCCCTTTCTGGAAACCTTCCACCTGCCCAGAGAGGTTCTCTGGGTTCCCCAAACCTAGCCCTGTCCACTGTCACTACTGAGGGATGGATCTGTCTGCTCCACTGAATAGTGAACCCATGGGAGGAAAGGTCAGAGTTATCATGGTCATCATGGTGACCCCAGCAACACTGCCCAGCACAGGACGGAATGGATCAAATTTCCCTGCCCTAAGGCTCCATGTCTCAAACTCCTGGAGGCTTGGCAGTGTAAACTCTTTTTCACACCCAAATATTCTATCTGGGTCAGAGGTTACTAGGGCAGAATCCTCTAACTTCCCAAACACCAAGCTCCGAACAAGGCCATACCCTAAGGCAATGCTCCATGAAGATCCACTTGTTGAAAAACAGCTGGAGCCAAACAGACTGAAAATCAAAAGATGGAAAAAGACTGACCAGGCAAATAAGAACCAAGAATCATGTAGAGAGGCCTCCCTGGTGGCTCAGTGGTAAAGAATCTGCTTGCCAATTCAGGAGACACGGGTTCGATCCCTGATCTGGGCAGACCCCACATGCTGTGGACCAACTAAGCCCGTGTGCGTCACAACTATAGAGCCTGTGCTCTAGAGCCTGGAAGCTGGCACTACTGAGCCCATGTGCCATACAGGGCTGTGCTCTGCAACAAAAGAAGCCACTGCAATGAGAAGCCCGTGCACCACAACTAGAGAGTAGCTCCTGCTTGCTGAAATTAGGGAAAAGCCCATGCAGCAACAAAGACCCAGCACAGCCAAAAAAAAAAAAGAGTCAAGTAGAGAAGTGACAGTGCTGATTAAAAACAAACAGTTAACAACTGACAAAAGGAAAAAGGGATGATTAGGGACAAAGAATGTGACAAGACAAACTGACCCATTATACACAAAAGTTCTCAACGCATGTGCTCCTAATGCTATGGCTTCAAAACAGACAAGGCAAAAAGCAACAGAATGACAGCTTAGCAAGTCCACCACTGAAGCGGGAAACCTTCATGTATCTCTTCATAAGACAGTGGTTGAAAAGAAAAAAATCAGTAAGGACCGGAACCACACAATCACCACTCTTGCTGGAATACCCACAATTAGAGAATGCAGCTTTATGTCCCTCATCTGACATTCTGAGGTCCTCCTGTGTGCTGGCCCTGGGCTGGGTGCTGGAGCTACAGAGATGACACAGAGATCACCAGAAAGAGCTCATGGGAAAGGGGGCAGGCATCCAAAGAAACAGTCATGGCCAAGATGAATGTATTACAGAGGAAATGATGATCACAACAGCAGTTAACACTGGAGCTCTCTCCGTGAGCCAGGCTTTGTTCTGAGTGCTTTATAAATATTAACTCGTTTAATTCTCACATCGTTTTACTACTTTTTAATCTCATTTCAGATGTTAGAAAGTGGGGACATAGAATGGCTAAGTGATTGCTGTCGGACACAGCTTTGTGGCCAAGCTTTGAATCAGAGTCTGGCTGACTCCAAAATGCAAGCAGCTCCTTCATGGCGTATACGGAGCAATTTTCCTGGATCATCTTGTTCTGTCTGCAGAGCCTTTGCACTCTCTGTTCCTTCTGCCTGGAATACTCTTCCCAGGTATCCAGAGGGCTCATCCCCCTCCTCAGATCACCTTCATGAGAACTTTCTGTTTAAATTTATTTTATTGAAGTAGTGTTGACTGGGGCTTCTCAGGTGGTGCTAGTGGTAAAGGACCTGGCTGCCAATGCAGGAGATTCGGGAGACTCTAGTTCAATTCCTGGGTCAGGAAGATCCCCTGGAGGAGGGCATGGCATCCCACTCCAGTATTCTTGCCTGGAGAATCTCATGGACAGAGGAGCCTGGCAGGGTACAGTCCATAGGGTTGCCAAGAGTAGGACACAACTGAAGTGACTTAGCACGCATAGTTGATTTACAATGTCATGTTAATTTCTNCCTGGAGGAGGGCATGGCATCCCACTCCAGTATTCTTGCCTGGAGAATCTCATGGACAGAGGAGCCTGGCAGGGTACAGTCCATAGGGTTGCCAAGAGTAGGACACAACTGAAGTGACTTAGCACGCATAGTTGATTTACAATGTCATGTTAATTTCTACTATATAACAAAGTGATCCAGTTATACATATATATACATTATTTTCCATAATGGTTTATCGTAGGATATTGAATATAGTTCCCTGTGCTATACAGTAGGATCGTGTTGTTCCTGAGAACATCTTAATTGAAAACTGCAGTCCCTGCCACAGATAGACATACACTCTCTCCCTGATTTTTCTCTTTAGCATGCATTTCTATCTACTATACTGTAAACTTTATTATTGTCAGCTCCTCTGACTAAAATGAAAACTCCCTCAGACTGGTACTTTTTGCCTACTTTTTCTTCCCTACCTCTTCATCCCCAGCTTTTAGAATAGCACCCAGTGGCTGGCTACTATGATTGTGGTCCTCAGAGCAGCAGCTGCAGCTGGAAGTGTATTAGAGATGTAATCTTGGGCTCTCCCCTACACCTGCTGAATCAGAAAGTGCACAAGAGCAAGATCTCTGGGGGATTGCACGATTAAGTTGGAGGACCTACGCCCAGCACGCTGCAGGTGCAGCACTTATTGGTTGGAACAAACCCCTAACCCTGCCTTACTGTACACCTTCTGCACAGATGCTACCGGGGACCTCTTGTGAAAAATGAGCTGGTCCAGCCAAGTCCAGTGGTGGAAATCCTGCTCCCAGGACCAAGGCAGGAGGCCACCTCCTCCAGGAGCCGTGTCGGTGCCCTCCTAAGCCATACAGGGTCTCTTCCTCCTGAGGCCTCCTCTGGCCACACTTGTCATCTGTCCCGGCTGAGTGACAATGACCTGGGTTAGGGCCTCTCTCTCTCTCCCCTCCATCCTCTGGGCTTCTGGAAGGCTGGATTCTCTTCCCAAAGGCACAGCTGCTCCAGCCTCCGCACTTGGCTCCCTGGCCTGGTTTAGTTCTTCTGGCTCCATCCTTTTCATGGTAGCCAGAAAGATCTTCCTAAACACCAATCAGACCACAGAGCTCCCCTGTTTAAAAATCCTTCCATGAGAGGTGCAAGTTGGCAAAACAAAACAAACGAACCAACAGAACAGGCACAGGAACACTTTCTCGGGAAGCTGCCAAACATATTTGCCTCATAGAAGTAAAGGAGTAAACCAAGAAAAAGGAAGCTATGAGATCGAGGAGATAAGATCTAGTTCAGAAGAAAGACACAAGGAAGGACTCCCCAGATGAAGATAAAGGGAGCTCTGAGGACAGCTGTGTAGCAGGTTAAGGGAGAATCTGCTTCTGTAAATGCACAAAGGAAAAAGGCTGCTAATTACAAGCTAAGCCTTGGACTTAAGAAGCTGGAAACAGGAATTCCCTGGCAGTCCAGTGGTTAGGACTCTGTGCTTTCACTGCCAAGGACTTGGGTTCAATCTCTGGTCAGGGAACTAAGACCTTGCAAGTTGGAGAGGTCAGGGTCATGCCAGGACAGGGCAGGGCACAGAGCGGTGCCCAGGGAGTGTACTTGCCCATTACTACAACAGGCATTGGTGGCAGGACCCTCATGGCACTGCTCCTGGTCTTATTCCTTCAATCCTCCACTCTCTCCACCCTGTCACCCTCCTCTACAACTGTGTCCACAATCCTGATCCATCCATGCCCCATCTATTGGTTTTTTTGGACTCCGGGTCTGCTGGTCTCTCTCCTCCTCGTAAGTTTTCCTTTCTAATAGCTGATCAGAATCATATAAATCCTCAGCATCTAGAGATCCAGGCCGCAGACAGAATCCAGGCAGCTTTCTCACTTTTAGGGCTGTGACTACAGGCAGGGTCCTTATCCCTCTGTGCCTCCGTTTCCCCCATCGTAAAATACAGATAGTAATAGTACCCATCCATGGGGTTGACTGCTGATTCATTGAGATCAAATCAGTAGAGCGCTCAGTGCCAGTGAGGCACCAAGGAGAGGTTCAGTATGAAGGGACCAGGATTATTAAAAAAAGGTGAGACAAGGCTTCCCCGGCGGCCAGTAGTTAAAGACTTCTCCTTACAATGCACGGGGTGAGGATTATATCCTTGATTGGGGAGCTAAGATTCCATATGCCTGGGGGCCAAAAAATCAAAACATAAAGCAGAAACAATACTGTAATAAAATCAATAAAGTCTTTAACAATGGTTCACATAAAAACGAGGTTTTAAAAAAAATAAAAGTAAGAAAAGGAAAGACAGGGAATTCCCTGGCGGTCCAGTGGTTAGGGCTCTGAGCTTCCACTGTAGAAGATAGGGGTTTGATCCTTGGTCGGGGAACTAAGATCCCATCAGCATGGCAAAAAAAAAAAAAAAAAAGGGGACCACTCAAGAGTCTGACAACCACTTGATGACTTGATGGAGTCAAAGACTTCTTCCCTGTTTATTTTATATTATGAAATTAAACCGGTCCTATTCCCCCACAATAATCAAAACATGGCCATTACTTTGCTACTGTCTGGTACTGGGTCTCACCTAGCAATTAAACAGCATTTACAGAGCAGTTACTGTGTGTCAGACACTGTTCTGAGCATCGGGGCCATGCAGGACACAGGAGACAGAAACCCTTGTCCTCATGGACTGGAGACAGGGTAAATTTCACAGTGCTACGGGAAAACAAATACAGTAAGTGAAAGGGCTCAAGAGTGTAAGGTGGGGATTATAATCTTAACTTAGGGGTCAGGAGCAGGTGACAAGCCAAGTCTTTTAGAAAACCTAGGGACTTCCCTGGTAGTCCAGTGGTTAAAAATCTCCCTTCTTATGCAGGGGGACTCAGGTTCGATCTTTGGTCAGGGAACTAAGATCCTACATGTCACAGGGCAACTAAGCCAGAGTGCCTCAAATACTGAGCCCATGTGTTCTGGAGCCCATGTGCCACCACTGAGACGTGACACCACCAAATAAATAAAAAAAAAAAAAAAAGAAAACTTGCGTTTTTAGGAATAATGCAGCTTTACCAGAGTTTCTAGCTACCAGAGTTTCTAGCAATAGTAAAGAAAAAAAAAAACCTATATATATATATATTATATATATATATATAATTCTGCATGAGTAAGCAGTTCATGCGGTCACAAAGAGTCAAACTTGACTAAGCAATTGAAAAACAACAAAGCCTCAGATAAACCCAGGTTGGAAACACATTCAAGATTTGAGGAAAAGGCAAAGTAACTTGGAAAGCAGACACATTTTTGAAGACAAATAAAGGAAGGAGGCAGGGGAAGCACTGCACCACCAGGGGGCGCCCAGATGTGACAAATGGGTACAAGGAGAAGAGGCTGGCAACTTTTCCCTAAACCAACCGGGTTCCAGATCATTCACTATGACCTGGAAACAAAATGTTAAAAATCCAAGAAAGCTAGGAAAGATTGAAGGCTGGAGGAGAAAGGGATGACAGAGGGTGAGATGGTTGGATGGCATGACCGACTTGATGGACATGAGTTTGAGCAAGCTCCGAGAGTTGGCGATGGACAGGGAAGCCTGGTGTGCTACAGTCCATGGGGTCGCAAAGAGTCGGACACCAATGAGCACTGACTGAACTGAACTGAACTGAATGACAAACAGGCAAAACTGGCATGAGGGGCTGAAAATGAATCAGGAGTAGAGTAACTCACACCAGAAAAAGGAGCACAGATGCCACCAGAGATGCAAAGCTGCCCCGGTGTTGTGACAGCCACCAGCACCCCAGGGGGAGGGTGGCAGCTTGTACCTGGGACAGGTGCTGGCAAACAGTAGGTGCTCTATCAACACAGTGGATGATTCAAGGGATGAACCTCCATTTTCCAGAAGAGGAAACTGAGGTCCTGGGGGGTTAAGTGCCTTGCCCAAAGTCACAGAGCTGGTGGGTGATGGAGCCAGTATTCAAATCTTGGTGTTATGGTTCTGGACCACATACTCAATAAATTTTTCTGGAAAGAATAAAATTAATCAAAATACATCACACAAAGAACTTAATATGCACTAGGCATATTATACGCAAGATCTCATCAACTGCTGACAAGAGTTTCATGGTTGAAATGTGGCCCATTTTACATATGAGAAAACGGAGGCCCAGAGTAGGCAAGCAACTTGGCCAAGGACACGCAGCAGCAGAGGTGGGGATGGGAACGTGGGCCTATTGGACACTAGTGCTTTTAACCATAAGCTTTCCTATTAGAGCCAGACAATTTAGGGGATAAACTCCGGAAGCCTACAACAAATGAACCAAACTGTTTTAACATTACTTACATACAAAGTTGCGAGGTCCCAGTGACCAAAAAGTCGGGAGGGAAAAAAAACACAGTTGTTAGAAATATCTCCTATTCACTGAAATACCTGGAGTTGGGCCAGGCTGGGCATTGGTGAGTGAATTATTTATATTTGGCTGGGGCTAGGAATGGGAATGGGGACAGATTGAGTTTCTGAGCACCCCCTCAGGGAGTCAGGCCTGGGCTTAGGCGCCAGGGACAGGGTGGGGAACTAGAAGAGTCAGGACACAGGAGCAACCTGGGAGAGAAAGGAAAAGGCAGTCTGGCTGGTGTCTCCCTCGCCAGTCTTTCTCTACCGCCTTCTCTCAGGTCTGCATTTCCCATTCAAAAAAATGACAACCCACACGCATCAAGCACTTATTCAAGCACTTTATATGCTTACCTTCCTGAACTCTCTAACCTTCCTAGGGTGACTGACCTCATTTTATGATAGAGGAGATGCCAAAAGACTTGCCCAAGGTCACAAAGAAGGTAAGTGGCAGAATTAAAATTTGAACTGAAGACTGCTTCAGACTTCCCTGGTGGTCCAGTTGTTAAGACTCCCGTCTTCTGATGCAAGGGCATGGGTTCGATCCCTGCTTCAGGAAGATTGCACACGTGGTGGAGCAACTAAGCCTGTGCGCCACAACTACTGAAGGTGGTGTACCTTACAGCCCATGCTCTGCAACAAGACAAGCCACTGCACTGAGAAGCCCAGGCACCACAACTAGAAAGTAGCCTCTGCTCACCAAAACTAGAGAAAGCCTGTGGGCGGCAATGAAGACCCAGCACAGTCAGAAATAAATAAATAAACAAATATCAAAAAAAAAACACCTGAAGATGGCTGCAGTTCTCACTCTGCCCTACTCATGATGTTGAACTTCAGTACAGGAGCACAGATTCTAAGTCAGGATGCCTAGGTTGGAATCCTGAGTCTACCATTTAATGCTGGATGACCTTGGGAAAGTTGCTGAACCTCGCTGTGCCTCTGGCTCCTTTCTGTAGAACAGAGCTAATAACAGCACCTACAACATAGGGGTGTTGTCAGAATTAAAGGAGTTAGCACATACAAATAGCTAAGAACAAGGCCAGGCACTTCCTAAACAATTAGTGTTAGCTGGAATTGGAATGGCTGTGGGGAAACCCTCTCCCTGCCTCTGCATGTTTCTGACCTGGGGTGTGCCCAGATCAGTGCCAGGTTTTGAGAAAACGCCCCCGGGGCTCCACTGAAAAGGAGGGAATCCATTAGCACCTGTGACCAAGTCACTCCTGGGGTGGGGAACTTCCCACCAACTGCTCTGAGACTAAGGACTTACCCTGAGCCAGGAGGACGATCTTATGAAGACTCCTCTCTTCTCAGTGGCATGTTGTTCCCACAACAGATAAGGGCACTGAGTTTCAGAGAGAGAACACTTGCCCAGATCATAAAGGAGTGAAGAAAAGATCTGAATGCTGGACTGCCAATACACATACACCACCACACTTTTCTAAATCCCACTGGAGAAATAAGAGTGCAGAAGTCGTCTCTATGGTCTCTTCTGGCCATATTACCCTACAGTTGTGTGGCTGTCCAGTTTATCGGGAGTTTCTGGCTGGACTAAGCAAACTATCGCTACAGGCAGGCCCCTAATCTCTTGCTCCCTACCCTACCCACAGTCCTAGATCCTAACCTACACATCACTCTACCACTGATTTCTTTCTTTCACCATCTCAGCTTGCCCTCCTGCCTACAATTCGATCCAGAGGCTCCAACCCACCGCTTTCAGAACTGGCCTCTCCCTCGGAGCCTCCAGACCCTCTCATTCATCTAGCACTGACTCCCATGACTTTCCCCATCCTCCCGGCTAAACCCCTCGAAATTGCCCCCTTCTGGGCCTCTGCCTGGACGCCAACTCCCTTCTCCAACTCAGGACTCCTTTCCCCAGCTCCGAGCTTCCTTACAATCAATCCCAAAGCTCGAGTCCCTCCCCACCTTCAAGACCCATCCCCAGCCCCCATTCTATAATATTCCGGCTCCCGTCTCCCAATCCCCACCCACAAGCGATCTTCCCTCACTCCAGCCCCTTCTTTAGCCCCTGCCTCTTCCCTCGCGCTACCGGGTCCCGAATTCCCGCACGGGTTCTCAAGCGCCCCCGGCCCCGGCTCGAGGTTCTCACCATCACCCCGCGCTGCGGCTCCCTCGGCTACGCGGGTTTCCCCCACTCGCTCCTCTCCAGCCTCCCCTTCCGGGTTCCCGCCCCGAAGCCCGCTGGGAATTGGAGTCCGGGAGGCCCCGGACTACATCTCCCAGAAGGCAGCATGGTTAGGCGCGGAGGTGGAGAAGGTAGCAAACTGGGCGGGCTGAGGAAAAGAATGACTCCAACTCCCAGGAGGCAGAGTGGGCGCCTGTCAGCGCAGGCGCACAGAGCGCCCCCGCCAGGTGCGCTGGGAGATGCAGTCCAGCCTCCTCCATTTTGGCCTGGAGCCCTTGGAAAAGAAATTGAGAAAATTGTGAAGGGGCCTTTGTGAGGGATGGAAAAAGCAAGTTTACCGATTTCCTTAAACTGATTAACATGATAATTAGCCAAACACTTTCTCATCTATTTTTACCCCTGATTTTCTTACCACTAATTTACAAATCTTAGGAGGGAAGAAAGCTCCATATACTAGAAATTTGTACATATTATAATTATAATAGAGGATTCACGAAGACAGGCACCTTTGTGTATCTTGTTCAAACACCCAGAACAGTGTATATAGGTGTTGAGTAAATATTTATTGCATGCTAATTATATGCCTATTGAATTTGCCTGCAATGCAGGAGACTCCGGTTCGATTCCTGGGTCAGGAAGATCCCCTGGAGAAGGGATAGTCTACCCACTCCAGTATTTTTGGGCTTCCCTGGAGGCTCAGACAGTAAGGAATCTGCCTTCAATGCAGGAGACCTGGGTCATTCCAGGGTTGGGAAGATCCCCTGGAGAAGGGCATGGCAACCCATTCCAGTATTCTTGCCTGGAGAATCCCCATGGACAGAGGAGCCTGGCAGGTTACATGGGATTGCAAAGAGTCGGAGACGACTGAGCAACTAAGCACAAATATGTGCCAGACACTCTGCAGAGAATCCAAGCATTATCCCAAATTTATAAAAGCTAGGGCAGAAATAGATTGAGAATCTTCTCCATGGCAACACAGCCAGAAAATAATTTAAACTGAAATGTGCTGGACACTAGTGTCTCTACTCTCCTTTAGGTTGCTAGATCGCCTCCCTTTAAGCAGTATTTTCCTGTCCATCCTTCTCATAGGTTGTGAGAGTGAACTTTCTAAAATGCAGAGTTTGCTATATTAAGAAACACTAACTTCACGAGAGGAACTGCTATTAAGGCCTGATTCTGGTGGCCCTCTTCTTTGAATCTTTTTCAATTTACCACTCTTTAACGCAGCCTCTACCTCACTAGATTCTCACAGTTTGTGAGCCTTCCCGACTGCATTAGGAAGGCTGTGGCTAAATCCTCAACTTCTAGCATGGGGCTTGGCACACAGTAAGTCCACATTGCTGCTGCTGCTGCTAAGTCGCTTCAGTCATGTCCGACTCGGTGCGACCCCATTCGGCAGCCCACGAGGCTCCCCTGTCCCTGGGATTCTCCAGGCAAGAACACTGGAGTGGGTTGCCATTTCCTTCTCCAATGCATGAAAGTGAAAAGTGAAAGTGAAGTCTCTCAGTCCACATTAACCCTGTGCTAAAGGGAAAAGTTGGAAACCGGACACCAGAGGGCAGGAAGGAAGATTAGTCAGATCTTCCTTGCTTCCTTATAGTTGGCCGTTGAGGAGACCCCGCCTCCTCGCTCGGCTCCTTTGGCCTCGGACCTCTGAAGTGGACTAGGGGCGTGGCCATGAGGGGCGGTGCCTGCCGAAAAGGCGGGAACTGGGCGAGCCCTGATTGGTCCGCCTTTTGGCGCGCACGGGCAAAGACTGACAGGAGGCGCGAAGCGAGGCTCGCGCTGTGCTGGAAGACTGGGACTTTCCCCAGGCGCGCGTGCGCACGGCCACTTGTACCCTGCCGTTTCCTCTCCAGTCTCGCGCCTAGCACACCTTGGCAGGAACTGGTGGGGGCGTAGCCTGGCCTCAAGCGCTCAGTTTTGCTCTTCTCTTCAGGCCTCAAGCAGGAACCTCACGCCAAAGAGGACTGTGCCCACCTCACGTCTGGGCTCGGAACGTGGTGGCCGAGGCCGGCGTGAGGCTCCCGCACGTGAACAGCCTCCGGGGGCCAGCGCGAGACACTGTCCAATCGGGCTTCCAAGTCTGGGGCTGGCGCAAAACCAGAAGGGGGGTCTCTCGAGGTGGATACTGGAGGCCAAGGGGAATAGTTCGGGGGCTTGCTGGTCAGACCGGAGCCTGGGATCCACTCAGGAATGGCACTTCCTGGCTGTGGCCACTCTGGGAGTTTCAGGGGGCGGGAGGGCGGGTGTGCCTTGGGTGCCCAGGCTGTATGTGAGGCGGGACCTGGGCAGCAGAGCCGGAATTTGGATTTGAGGCAGGGTCTAGGTTTGGGGGTCCAGGCTCAAGTTAGACATATGAAGTCTCTGAATAGTGTTGGGGACTTGGGGGTCACCGGTTAGGACCTGTAGTCTTGGAATTTGTGTCTGGATAGAACTAGTTTTGGGAAATCTGAAAATCTTGGGTTTTGTTACTGGAAACTTTCCTGTTAGAATCAGAGATACTAATGTGGGAATCTAGAAGCCTAGAGTATGATTTGGGGGCCTGAGGTCTGATTTTGGAGAATTTGAAGTCTCAATATAGAATTAATGTCTAGAATCTTAATATAGAGTATGAGATATGAGATTTAGGGTTTGGAGTCCCAGTTTAGAACTTTGAGAACTGTTAAGGCCTGGAGTCCCCCACATTGAGTATGGGGCTGCAGTTTTAGTGTTTGGGATTTAGATAGAACTCACATGTGAGATCTCAGTTTAGGCTTGGGGGCACAGTTTGGGGTCTGAAGTGACAGTTTAAGGGTCTAGAGGTCTTCGTTTCCAAATCTGAGGTAAATTTTGGGGGGTTGAGGTTTGCTTTTGGGAGCTCGGGTTTCTTTGTTTAGAGTTTGGGTTCTCAATATTAAGGTTTCTGGTCTGTGTTCTTAGTATTGGGCTTATATTTGGAGATCAGAAGTTGACAGTTTAGGGGTCTAGAATACCTCAGGATTAGAGTTTAAGGGTTTTAAGTTTGGGAAAGTCTCCTTTTTAGGCTCTAGATCCTCATTTTAGAAGTTTAAAATCATATGGTTGCTGTCTTAATATCATAGTTTAAATATCTTAAGCCACAGTTTTCAGGTCCACTCTCCACTGCAGAGTCTAACATCTCATTATTAAGACTAAAGCTCGGAATCAAAGTTTGGAAATCTGCTGCTTTTAGTTTTAGGTCTGGATCATGATTTACAAGCCCAAACTTCCAATTTGAGATTCATGGACTTCAGTTTAGACTTTGGACATTTTCATTTGTTCTATTGGCCTGTGTTTATGGGGACTCAGGACTTCTTTGGGGATCTCTTGAGTGCTCAGAGGAGCACCATAGAGGGAAATGAGGTTGCCTATCATACTGTGCATTCTTCTTGGAATCCCAGAGGTCACTAATAATTCTTTCTTTTCCCCTCTTTGCAGATGTGGGATTCCAGCAAACATGTCTATTCTCCTGAACAGCCCAGAACCAACTCCCTGAGTCCCAGTGACAGGTAAGGGCTCCCCCTGGCCCACCTCCCTTGCAGCTCTGGCCACTCTGGTAGAATGATAATAACAATAGTATTTACTGAGCATTTACTAGTTTGCCAGACTTTTTGCTAAGCTTTTTGTTTGTATACCCGTTAATCCTGACAACAACTCCAGGAGGAAGTAGGTGCAAATATTACTGCCATTTCAAGATGAGAGAACTCTGAGGTAGTTGGCAAAGATCATCTCTAAGCCCTTGCAGGTTTTGACATTCTGATTTTTTTTTAAATGCCCTTTCTTCCTTTATTTTATTTATGTATTTATTTTGCCATCAAGCCCCTACCAAGTGTCAGGAATCTAATAGAGAGGTTTTTCCAGCAGATGAGGGTTGGATCAGATTTCTCCCTTCCTCCAACATCTGGATAAAGAAGAGAGCCAAAGTTCATCTTATCCCTTATTTTCTTCCCCAGGGACTTTTCATCTACCTGTCTCTTCATTTATTAATACCAAAAATCAGCATCCGCTTTATTTAGGTTCTCTACTTAGGAACTGTGCTCAGAAGGAGCACATGAAGACAATGAAGAATTTCTCTCCTGCTTGCCTATTCTTCCTGGAATTCCAGAGGCCACCAACAGTGCATTCTCTTTCCTCCCTTTTTAGATGTGGAGTCATTGTATTAATAAAGACTCAATCGCAATTAACAGAAACTTAGCTAAAACAGGCTAAGGCATAAATGGGGATTTATTAGATCTTTTAAACAAAAAATTCTGGGACATCACGCTAGGCTGGTTCCAAGTGAGGGGTTAAATGATATGGCCAGAAATCTGCCTGTCTTGGCTCTGCTGTTGTCTGGGTTGGCTCTCCATTTGTGAGGGCAAGATGGCTCCTAAGCCCCTCCAGGTCCATGTTCTGCCAACCTGACAAGTCTGGCAGAAATTTTCTCCTCAGGATCCATTGACTCTGATTGGTCCGGCCTGTGTTACTACCCAAATCCTCAACCAATCCCTTGACTTCTTGATTAGACTTTGCTTCAGTGCTCCCTAATGGAAGGGAGAAGTCAAGTAATTGGTTCAGGATTTGGGTAGTAACCCAGACTTAGCTAATCAGAGTCAATGGATCCTGGAAAGAGAATCTATGCCAGACTTGTCAGGTTGGCAGGATGTGGACCTGGAGTGACTGAAAGGTCCCTTGCCCTCACAAATGGTGAGCCAACCCAGACAACATCAGAGCCAAGAGTGGAAGGGGAGGTTGGGTTCAGACTCTGTGAACCACATGGACTGAGAGTGGGGGAGGGATCATAACCCAAAGGAAATTATTACCAGAAAACGGGGATTGGATGTTGGTCAACCAAAAATGACAGTTTTATCAACCATAGTCATCCAGTACAATACCTCCACCCTATTCTCCAACATCCCTTATACCTAAATCGTTCCAACAAATGACTGTGTACCGTCTATTTTGAACAAACCTTTCATGAGCATGCCCTTGGTGCTAAACACCTGGACAAGATCACACTTTCCAGCCAGCTCCATTCTATAAATGAATTATAAACAGGTTTGGAGAGATGAAAGCACTTGTCCAAAATCACACAGCAAGTGGCAGAGCTGGGATTTCAACCAGATCTGTTTGCTTCAAAAGCTGAAGTTTATAACCAACTGTTATCCTGCTTCTTGGGACTGCCCCTTGCTTTCCCTCATTTTGAGGTGGCTCTTAAACTCTTGCACATGTTAAGCAAATTAGGGTCTGGGCCTTGTATTTCACATAGCTGATATGAGAAATTTGGACTGGCTTTTTTTTTTTTAAGATTTTTTTTGATGTGGATCACTTTTAAAGTCTTTATTGAATTTGTTACAATCTTTTTTATGTTTTACGTTTGGGTTTTTGGCCACAAGACGTGGGATCTTAGCTCCCTGACTAGGGATTGAACCTGCATCTCCTGCACTGGAAGTTAAAGTCTTTACCACCAGGGAAGTCCCCTGGACTGGCTCTTGATTAAAGCTCCTTCCAGCTCCTGTAAAATAAAGGAATAGGTGTGAGTGTTTAGGCTGATTAGCTCAGGGAAGAGGAAACCCAAGAATTAGAGTGATTTGCCACTTCAAAGACTGAAAGGCAATCGTAAGACAGAATAGCATTCTTTAATTCAACACAATTTTTTTTGAGCACCTACTAAGAGCCAGGTATTATTCCAGGAGCTAGGAATATAGTCAAAGCCACATATGACTTTTGTGGGCTGTAGGCAATTTTGCTTTCTTGGGATCATTCTTTCATTAAAAACACATTAAAAAACTGTCATTTATGACAGCATTGGCATATAAAGATGAATGTAATCCAAGTTGAATTATATTAATTTTTTTCTCTTCTGATTTCAAAAGAAAACACTTCATGAGCCCCTAAAATTATCGCCAGCCTTAGGCACTGTGCTTACCTGTGCCTAATGGAGAAGTCAGTCCAGGATATAGCAATAAATAAAAGGGACAAAAATCCCTGCTCTTGTGTTTATATTTATAAGGGAGAAAGAAGGAAAGGGAAGAAGAAAGGAAAAAAGAGAGAAAGAAAGATTTTGGATGCCTTTAAATGATGTGGGCATGTGACAAAGAATGTGCCTGTTTAGATCAGGTAGTCAGGAAAGGCCTTTCTGGGGTTGTTACATTTAAGCTAAAGGCTAAATGGCAGGAAATCAGCCATGTGAAAAATCAGGGCAAAGGAACATTCCAGGTGGTGGGGATGGGAAAGGCCCTGAAGGCAGAAATAAACTTGGCAGTTGAGAGAAACAGAAAAAGACCTGTGTGGCTGGAGCTGACCTGTTCCCCACAGATTCAGAGGGCAGAGTTGGGATTAGTGAGTGAAAATCGAGACTATGAGGAAGACTTGTCTGAAACCAGAACCATCCAGCAAGGAAAGAAGCCCCCTTGGGAGGGAATGCCCGACTCCCAGAGGCCCCTGTGAGCACAGCCCCAGGTCACACCTATTCAGGACTGTTGCCCAGGAGAGACGAAGATTTTGCAATTCCTAGTTACCCTTTTTCTCCTTCCAAATAAAAAATATATATTTATATGTATTATTCATATATAAATATATACATTTATATGTATTATTTATATATAATTTGGCTGTGCCGGGTCTTAGTTGCAGCATGCGGGATCTTTGATCTTTGTTGCAGCACCCAGGATCTTTTTAATTGGGGCATGTGGGATCTGGGTTCCCTGACAAGGGATGGAAATGGAGCCCCCCTGCATTGGAAGCTTGGAGTCTTAGCCACTGGACCATGAAGAAAATCTTATCCTCAGCAAATTATATAGCTGGTTCTGCTCCTAGTTGCCATTTTATGTTGTTTGTGGAACAATTTGATAAATGGATACCTGGCTGTACTGTGGGCTCTAGAAAGAGTTATTGTTTTATAAATTTTTATCCCTGTCACCAACCACACTTCCTGGCACACAGTAAGGGCTCAATAAGCAACTGCTGAATGAATGAGTGAGAATGATTCTTTCAACTTCAGAATTTGGTTGGGGAGATAAGAGTGCCTCCCACACTGGTCCCTCATGTCCTTGAGGACAGCGAATCGATTTCTCTCCCTTTCCATAGTGTCCAGCACAGGACCTGGCAAAGAGGAGGTATTGAGGGACTTCCCTGGCAGTCCAGTGGTTAAGACTCTTTGCTCCTAATGCAGGGGCAAAGGTTTGATCCCTGATCAGGGAACTAAGATCCTGCATGCCACACAGCACAGCCAAAAATAAAAGAGGGGGTTATCAGTTTTTGGGTCTGAGTAGGAATCAGAGATACATATGTAATCAATGGAATATGTTTGGCTTGATCCTGCTTTCAGTCAGGGAGAAAGACAGGGGAGGCTTCCTGGGGTGGATAGCAATTGAACCAGGCCCTGAAGGAAGATGAGATAAGGATTGGTGGAGACGAGGTGTTCCTGTTCGGGCTTTCCCAAACAAGTAGCAGGAGTAGTGCCAGAAGTGTGTAATTTGGGAGAGACGCCAACATCTTTGTGTCTCCATCTGTCAGGAGAAAGAGGTAAAGGTGTGTGTACATGGATATATTATGAATTATGGATTCAGGGATTATATCCTGAAAGTTCTCCATCTGCTCAGGAGTTAACTTCTTTCACACCCTTATTTATCTGTTCATTTAGCAAATAGGCAGTGAGTTCCTGCAATGTGCCGGACCCTGTTCTAGGTGCCCCCGACTCTGCTCTCAGCCTAGTGCAGGGGTCAGAGAAATGCATGAGCTCAGGGTCAGGGGCCCCTTAGCAGAGGTACCTCACCTGTCCTGTGGAGCTGGGGGCTGTTGATGGGAGAGAACGAAAGGAAGTAAGAGATGAGACCAGAATGATCAGGTGGGCCAAGCCATAGGGGGAGAGGCAGACATTATAAGCCACGTCAAGGGTTTGATTTTTAATAAAATCAAGGACTTGATTCTTAATAATGGGATGGCATTGAGAGGTTTGAAGTACTTCTTAGGTAACTAAGGTATTCAGTCCTATGGATAACCCTCTGTGCCTTGAAAGAATATCCTCATTCATTTTACACAGATGAGAAAACCATAGACATTTTTGTGTTTCAGGAAGATCACTCCAGGGACTTCCCTGGTGACCCAGTAGCTAAAATTCTGTGCTCCCAATGCCAGGGGCCCGGGTTCCATCCTTGGTTAGGGAACTAGATCCCAAGTGCCTCAATGAGAGATTAAAGATCCCATGTGCTGCCACTAAGACCCGGTGTTGTGAAATAAATATTAAAAAGAAGAAAGAATGATCACCCTGACTCTCATAGAGTATGGTTTGGAGGAGGCCAGATGGGAGGCTGGGAGAACTATGATGATGTAATTTGGGAGAGAGACACAGTCAACACACAGACTAGGGGTAGGGGTGAGGAGATGGAGAGAAGGGATTGGAGGAGGAATGGGCAAAATTTGGTGACTGGGAGTTCCCTGGGGGTCCACTGGCTAAGACTCTATGCTTCCACTGCAAGAGGCATGAGTTCAATCCCTGGTCGGGGAACTAAGCTTCTTTGAGATGGAAAACACTGAAACAGGTGGATTGGGGGGTGGTGTCAGATACCAAATTCCATTTTGGATTTCCTAACCAAAACCGGCTCTTGTCCCAAAACAGGAAGCAGAGGAAAAACCACACCAGCAAACTGCAAGAGCTAGCATTGATGCTGCCAGTGACCCTGAACACTGGTACCAAGAAGCTCACCAAGGTAAAGGGGCTGAAGGAGAGGAGGTGAATTTGGGAGGCAGATATGAACATATCAGCAATTGGACTGATCTCCTTTGTCCTGGGAAACCTAGACAGACACACAAACCCAGTGACAGCACTGAGATGGCAAGCGTCCTGCTCTGAGTGGGAATTTCTGGGAGTCTGTGATCCAGTGACCAGAAGTCTGAGGAATTCTTTCCACCAAAGGAGGCAGGGGGAGGGACCTCCCTGGTGGTTCAGTGGTTGAGACTCTGAATTCCCAGTGCAGGGGGCACAGGTTTGATTCCTGGTTAGGGAAGATCCCACATGCCACATGGCATGGCGACACAAAAAAAAAAAGGAGGTGAGAGGAATTGAGAGAGGAAAAAAATAGGCAAGGCACTAGGTCAAGGTCATCTCCCTGGGAGTCAAGACAGTCTGGATCTGAGCCCTCCAGCTCCACACCTGCAGAACTCTGGGCAGCTCACTCAGATTATCAGCCTTTCAAGCCTCAGATTTCTCAGCTATAAATCAAGGAAAAATAACTACTCCTACTCAGAGATATTGTGAGACCAAAATGACATGATAGCCATTACAGGGCCTGAATAAATGTCGGTTCCCTTTCTGACAGCCTTCTTTTGTGACTTCATTGGAATGATTTCCGAATTTGGTTCTTCTCAGAGGTTCCAGGAGAGCATCTGTTTCCTCCTCCTTTGCCAATTTCTGCACATGTACGAGCTCAGTCACTCCAGTTATGTCCAACTCTTTACAACCCCATGGACTGTAACCCGCCAGGCTCCTCTGTCCATGGGATTCTCCAGGCAAGAATATTGGAGTGGGTTGCCATGCCCTCCTCCAGGGGATCTTTCTGACCCAGGGATCGAACCCAAGTCTCCTGAGTCTCTTGCATTGCAGGCAAGTTCTTTACCCCTGAGACACTGGGAAAGCCTTGCCAGTTTCTAGAGGCCACTTATGGTCTTTGGTTCATGGCTTTTTCAAAGCCAGAAGCATAACAGCTTCTGGTCTCACCTCTGTCTCTGCTTTGGTCAGCAGTTTGCCCTCTCTGCCTTTGGCCCTCCTGCCTCCCGCTTATAAAGATGCTTGTGATTGCATTGGGCACACTCAGAAAGCCAGAATCAAGAATCATCTCCCTATCTCAAGATCCTTAATCACATCTGCATAGGCCCCTTTGTTGTGTGTAAGGCAACACATGCACAGGTTCCGGGGACCAGGCCATGGACACCTTTGGGGGAGGCATTATACAGACCATCATAGTGCTCAAAAATAGCTGAGAAATTTTGCCCTCTTGCCCACTGGAGAATTTGGTGTGCATGGGCTCTTATAGTTCTTGGCAGGGAGGGTATAGATGGCTGAGACACAGTCCCTGTGCTTGAGGAATGACAGTCAAGTCAGGGCACAGGCAGCAGCATTTCCTCATGAGCAGAGGACCACATCCCCTTGGTGGAATCCTCCCCAGGTCTCAGCCGACTGTCCCCCCTCTTTTCGTGGCTGCACTGTGCAGCTTTCCAGATCTTAGTTCCCTATCCAGAGGCTGAACCTGGGCCGTCAGCAGTGAAAGCACCAAGTCCTGTCCACGGGACCTCCAGGGAATTCCCTCAGCTGTCTTAAGGATCCCACTCCTTTCCCATTTTCATCCTCCCTTAAATTAAGTCCTAAGCCTCCTGCTCTACATACAACCTTCATCCCAGTCAGTCCTCAGTCTCAGTCATCAACTAAGCATTTATTGGTCAATGAATGTATCAGGCTGTATGCTGGGCAATTTCACACACTCAAATTTGTTTCGTCCTAATGATACTCCTCTGAGCCTGAATGAATATCCTTGTGCCCATTGCACAGATGAGAAAACTGAGGCTCTAAGGAAGTAAAATGACCTGCTCCCGGTGCACAGCCAGTAAGTGGCAGGTTGGAGCCAGGACCTAAGCTAACAGTCTTTGGGCTGTGTCACATCGTGTGTTGTGCATGCTCGGTTGCTAAGCAGTGTCTGACTCTTTTCGATCCCATGGACTATAGCCTGCCAAGCTCCTCTGTCCCTGGGATTTCCCTCAGGCAAGAATACTGGAGTGGGTTGCCATTTCCTTCTCCAGGGAATCTTCCTGATCCAGGGATTGAACCCGCATTGGCAGGTGGATTCTTTACCACTGAGCCACCTGGGAAGCCAAGCATCAATAGCCATTAAGCCTTAAATAAATTATAACTCCCTCTGCGTGTCAGGTTCCCTGATGGCTCAGACAGTAAAGAATCCACCTGCAGTGCAAGAGATCTGTGTTCTTCCTTGATCAGGAAGATTCCCTAGAGAAGGAAATGGCTACCCACTCTAATATTCTTGCCTGGAGAATTCCATGGGGAAAGGAGCCTGGTGGGCTACAATCCATGCACTTGAAAAGAGTCAGACACTACTGAGCGACTATTTTTTTTCCATGGATCAGATTAAATATGTTTAGTGACTATCTGTGTTATATTTTATGGAAAAGTTTCACGTATGTCCCTCTTGAGACCATGCTTCCTCTTTTTAAATTAATTTTTATTGGAGTATAGTTGATTTACAGTGTTACGTTGGTTTCTGCTGTATAGCAAAGTGAATCAGTCATACATATACATATGCATATATCTACTCTTTTTTAGATTCTTTTCCCATATAGGTCATTACAGAGTATTAAGCAGAGTTCCTGGTGCTAAGTTCCCTTGTTGGTTATCTATTTTATATATAGCAGTGTGTATATGTCAATCCCAGTCTCTCAGTTTATCCCCCACTCCTGAGACCATGTTTCCTGATGTGGGGTTTGGAAGATTCCTGCTGACAGTTTTGTTGTTATTCTAGGGATCTGTTTCAATCCCCCCCAAAAAATTATAGGTATTCTTTCCTCACCTCCTTACCAGGCTAACTCCTTACACTCTTCAGTTTATTTTTTTTTAATTTCAATATTTTTAATTTTTAGGCCACACTACACGGCATATAGAATCTTAGTTCCCCAACCAGGGATTGAACTTGAGCCCCCTGCACTGGAAGCACAGAGTTTTAACCACTGGACCGCCAGGGAATTCCCCACTATTCAGTTTAAATGCTGCCACTTGAGAGAGGCCTTTTTGGACACCCAAACCTAATTGTATCATGCTCTTTTATTCTTAACGCTTATCACACAGTCAATAATTTTATGTGAATTATGAGTTTATTAAAGTCTGCTGCCCTCCCTGTATTGTAAGTTCTGTGAAGGCAAAAAAAAGTTTGTGTAGTTCCCCCTCCTTGTGGCTTAGTGGTTGGTATCTTTTTTAGTTTAGTATCTCCAGTGTCAACTCAGCCTTGACTTAGTGGCTGGATGGGGGATGCCTGCTGGTGCTATTGGGGAAGAGTCATTCCTTCAGTGATAACTGGCTCTATCACCTCTCCGTTCTGTGTGCTCAGGATCCAGAAATCCATCAGCTACATTCTTTTACTCTCAATGGGTTCAAGGTCAATGGGAAAGAATGACACATCAGTGGATAATTATAAAACAGTGTGGCAAGTGCCTTGGTGGAAACAGGCCCAGGGTGTCACAGGAGTGCTGAGGAGGGACATCTGAACAGCCTAGGTGTGGGGTCAGGGGGTCAGGAAAGCTTCTGGAAGGCAGGGAACGCTGTGCCGAGGCTCAAAGAAAGAAGCCAGGGAGGAGAGGGGGACTGTGCACATGCCTAAGGGCCAGGGGCAGGAAGCCCAGCAGCATGTGCCCCCAAAACCACACTGGGAGGCAGGCAGGCCTGGCTTCACACCCCGGCTCAGCCACGCCCTCTCTGTAACCCAGCGATCCCTTCAGTGCCTGGGCTTGTCTTCAGAGCTGTAACCTTTGGCTCCCTGGGCCACGGTGAGGACTGACAAGCCCAACAGGAACCTCTCTGCCCATGGTGGGTAGATTGCTGGGATGGGGCCCCAGGAGTCCTGAAGCCTGACTGTCCCTGGTCCCTAGCAGCCTCACATGATCTTGAGCGCCTGCTCAACCCCATCTTTCTTTTGGGAGCAGAAGGAGGTTCTCTTGCATGTCCTGCAGTACATTCACTACCTACAGAGCAGCATCAATGTGACCAAGGCCTTGCTCCAACTCCACACCAACCATGGGCATGATGGGCTCGGGGGTAAGTAAGCTCAGCCGATGTTCCCAGTGCCTGCTATGTCCAGGCTGTAGGGGACACTGAAGTGACCTAAATGGTTCCCATCCTCCCCGGACCTCGCAGCCTGGCATGGGTCCAAGATGCTGTGACCCCAGAGGAGTGTGTCTTGGGAAGCCTGTGGGGGGAGGGCCCTTGGAGCGGGCCTGCAAGGACAGGGGGGCACCATGCCAGGCAAACAAGAAACAATGTGAGCAGGAGCCTGCAGGCACAAGAAGACACAAATAGAATATCTGGGGACAGGCAAGCCATCGGGTATGACTGGAGGGGCCGTGCAGTACCCAGATGACATGCACAGACTCCAGAGCCGGGTCCAGACTCAGACACATGTGTCTCATGACCTAAACTGCTCTGTGCCTCAGTTCCCTCATCTGCAAAATGGACCAGTACAAGTACTTCCTTTATGTTGTGAGAATTAAATGAGTTAATACACGCAAGGAGTATTGTCACACAGTGCCTGGAACATGCCAGTTGTCCCACATTGTGTGTGCTGGGTGTTGTTGTTACTGGTGTGAGAAATACCCTGGTAAGAAGGGTAGGAGGTGAGGCAGAGATGAGATTCTGAAGGGCCTTGAGAGCCTGGCTCGGTAGGGAGATAGAGAGGATGAAAACGACTGAAGGACTGTAAGCCAGAGGAAAACCACTGTCAGAGTAGCTGTTTAGGAAGAGGTCCTGACATTTAGTGTGGGGGTCATTAAGTAAGAAACGAGACAGGGAGACCAGCGGAGACACTTCTAGGAGGGACCTGGGCAGAAGACCGCAAGCAAATGCAGCACCATGGCTGAGAGTGTGGGCTGAAGAGGGTCAATTTGGGAGATGTTCACAAGGAAGAATTGCAAGGCCTGGGGGAGAGGCCGTGGGCCAACCACCATCTTGAGGAGGTAGGAAGAGGAATTGGTTTGGGAGGGGAAGATGGGTAAGCATTTGGGAAGCATTGGGTCAGTCTTCTGTCTGGGCCCAGGCCCAGAATGGACCTGCAGATACCTGAGTTTTCACCTGTACTTCTGCCACCTGGCTGTGGAACCTCAGACAAGTCCCATCTCCTCCCGGGACCTCAGTTTCCACTTTTACAAAATCTATCTGGGGACTGCAGCAGCCTCCCTCCCCACGTCCAGTGGGAAGCACTGTCCAGAGGCAGGACTCAGGCTGGACCAGGGTGAGGCCATCTGACCTGCCTTCTTCTCCATCCTCTGCAGGGCTGGGTTGGAACCCTGCTGCAGGCCCCACAAAGCAGAGACTCTCCACCCCATCCAGCTCCCCACACTCTCAGAAGTCCCGTCTTTGGGGAGCATGCCGGAAACCTCAGAAGAAAAAGCCTACCCGAATGTCAGGTACAAGCCTGTAGTAGAACAGGAAGCAGGAGTCCCACAGGAATGGGGCTCCTTCTCTAGGGTTGTCGCCACTCCAGGGAGGCCAAGTCAGCAGTCCTGAGCCTGGACCAGGCTCTAGATTCAGACGTGCCTCAGTTCAACTCCTGGTGCCCTCCTCTTCCTAGCTCTGAGGCCTGGGGTGGGGGTAGGGGGGGTCACTCTCATCCTCTGAGCCCCTGTTTCCTGGTCTGGATATTGGAGTGCCTGCCACAGGGTGGGCCTCAGGATTAGGAGCCCATGTGCACACCTCTCAGCAGTGCTTAAGTGGCGGGGCATGTGGCCAGTGCCCAGCAAATGGAATGTACTGTCAGCATTTATCATCCCTCTGTCCTGTCATCCATCCCTGGGCCAGGGCAGCAGGGCTCATGGGTGATGGAAGGACCCCTGTGTGGGAGGCGAGGGTCCCAAGTCCCACCTCAGCCGTGCTACTGACTCACTACCTGTCTCTTCCCCTTTTTGAGCCCCATTTTCCATCCATGTCTTTAAAAAGGGAGTTGGGGGACTTCCCTTGTGTTCCAGAGGTTAAGATTCCACTTTCAATTCAGAGGGCACTGGTTCAATCCCTGGTTGAGGAACTAAGATCCTGCATGCCACATGACCTAGCTTTAAAAAAAAAAAGTGTGTGTGTGTCGGGGGGGAGTTGGACCTAATCAATGATTTCCAGCCTTGGCTGCACATCTGAATCACTGGGATGCTTTCCCTGCCTGTGCCTCACACCCAGAAGGCTGGGCTTCAGTGAATTGGGTGGAACCTGGGCATCAGTATTTTTCAGAGTCCTCAAAGTGATTCTAACATGTGGGCAGAGGAAGGGGGTATCCGACTAGATGGTCTTTAAGTGAGGATACGGGCTTACCTGAGAAGGACTGAGTGTCCCGGCCAGGCAAAGCTTTGAAGCAGGTCATTGGGACCAGAGCAGAGTGTCTCCACCCCAACCCCAACCACCTTCTGGAGACAGTCCCCCCCGCCCTATCTGATGCCATCTCTCTCCTCTCCCAGAACGCCAGACCCGGGCCCAGAACCCTCGTCGCTGTCTGGCCCTGGAGAAGCCTGAGAAGCTGGAGACGCCATCTCCAGACCAGAAAGGAGGAAATGTGGTGGGGACCACCACCCCTCCAAGATGCTGGGACTCCTGCAGTCTCCCCAGGGCTGAGGCATCCTCATTTCAAGGTGACAGGAAGGGAGGAAGACGCCAGCTGACACTGCTGGATGTGGCGGAGAACAGCTTCCACTGTGACATCTCAAGTTGGTCTCTTTCCTCTCCACTAACTTAGCCAGTCATTTACATACCACTGATCAGGTACCTCCCAGCGTCCTGGACACAGTCCTAGGAGCCGGGGATTGGACCATGGACAAGAGAGGTGCCGTCTCTTGGCCTCTTTCCCAGTTCCCTCTTCCCTTCAGTCTCGGCTGTGGGTGTAAGGCCAGGGACAGGTTCAGTGCGGCCTTCACGCGAGGGCTGCAGTTCACAGAACTGGGGGCAAGAGCTGGGCCTCCTCCTGAGCCTCCCTTCCCTTGAAGCAGCCAGACAAATGCTCCTGTGAGCCAGCTTCAAAGGTGTGACACCCCCAGCAGACACAGGCACGACTGGAAGGCAAGGCCTCGGGTCATCCTCTTCCTCTGCCCATTCATTCAGCCCTTCCTCCCAGACACTATCCTCTGGGCCAGGCCACGGGCATGGTGCTAGTGACCATCCGATGATCCCATACGCTCACTTCCTGGGGTCACCCATGAGTGGTGGGTGTTCCAGATCGTCTGCTAATCTTGTGACCTTGGACAAGTTTCTTTAGAGTTCAGTGCCTCCATTTACTGAACTGTAAATGGGTATTGGACTTCCCTGGTGGCTCTGACAGTAAAGCGTCTGCCTACAATGTGGAAGACACGGTTTCAATCCCTGGGTGGGGAAGATCCCCTGGAGAAGGAAATGGCAACCCACTCCAGTATTCTTGCCTGGAAAATCCCATGGACAGAGGAGTCTAGTAGGCTACAGTCCATGGGGTCGCAAAGAGTCGGACACAACTGAGCGACTTCACTTTCATTTTCAAATGGGTATTATAATAACCATATCCTTTGACAAAGGGGTGCCGAGTAGTACGTAAAATGATTAAAACTGTGCTGACATGCTAAGTACTATACACTTGTTTGCTACCATCATCTTCATCATCATTATTGCACTTAAATATTTTATCTTCTTTAGAGCTTCTAATAGAGATGTAGGATTCCAGAAACCTGGGGGTGATTCAGGGTACCCTGTGGCTCAGATGGTAAAGAATCTACCTGCAATGCAGGAGAGTTTGATCCTTGGATTAGGAAGATCCTCTGGAGGAGGGAATGGCAACCCACCCCAGTATTCCTGCCTGGAGAATTCCATAGACAGAGAAGCAGGCTACAGTCCACAGGGTCACAAAGAGTTGGACACAACTGAGCTACTAACACTTTCACTTTCAAACCTAATTCGGAGTCCCCGCCCCCAGCTGAGGTTTTGGCTGGAGTGGGAGGAGGCAGAAGGCTGTGGGAGACCCCAGCACCTCTTCATCTGTGTCCCTGTGAGTCCTGGCATCTGGCCCCATCACAGGAGTGACCATCCCAACTTGCCCCCGTAGGCTGCTGTGTCAAATCTGATACTCAGGATTTGGGGTCTTATCCTGCTTTTGAGGCCCAGCAAAGGGTCGAGATGATCCATTTTCTCAACAAGACCCAGCCTGGTCCCAGGTAAGGGAAGCTCAGGGGATATGAGTTGGGGAGTTGACGTGTTCCAGGAGAATGGCTAAGACCTGGGGAGAAATGGGGTCAATTTCTACCCTCTGCTGATATCCAGGGTGACCACCTCTGAGGGCCTAGCTTTGCACCAGGCACTGGGAGCCCAAAGGAAAGCCCTGCTTCCTGTGTGCTGACCAGGGCCACAGCCCCTCCCTGGCCTCCTGTCCTACCCTTCTATCCTGTCAACACCAGTCACCTGTGAGGGTTTTTTAACAGAGTCCTTGATCTTGTTGGGTTTTGGCTTTAGGCTGCTCCTTCTTATTGGGAAGAACCTAGATATCTTAATTTGCATTTGAGACCCTCTCTTGCCCCAGCTCATCTTGCCAGCCCCTCCCCGTGAATCTTATCCTTACCACTAAATATTCACCACTTTGGAAGGAAGATGTGTATAAGAGACAGGTCATTTACATACCACTGATCAGGTACCTCCCAGCGTCCTGGACACAGTCCTAGGAGCCGGGGATTGGACCATGGACAAGAGAGGTGCCGTCTCTTGGCCTCTTTCCCAGTTCCCTCTTCCCTTCAGTCTCGGCTGTGGGTGTAAGGCCAGGGACAGGTTCAGTGCGGCCTTCACGCGAGGGCTGCAGTTCACAGAACTGGGGGCAAGAGCTGGGCCTCCTCCTGAGCCTCCCTTCCCTTGAAGCAGCCAGACAAATGCTCCTGTGAGCCAGCTTCAAAGGTGTGACACCCCCAGCAGACACAGGCACGACTGGAAGGCAAGGCCTCGGGTCATCCTCTTCCTCTGCCCATTCATTCAGCCCTTCCTCCCAGACACTATCCTCTGGGCCAGGCCACGGGCATGGTGCTAGTGACCATCCGATGATCCCATACGCTCACTTCCTGGGGTCACCCATGAGTGGTGGGTGTTCCAGATCGTCTGCTAATCTTGTGACCTTGGACAAGTTTCTTTAGAGTTCAGTGCCTCCATTTACTGAACTGTAAATGGGTATTGGACTTCCCTGGTGGCTCTGACAGTAAAGCGTCTGCCTACAATGTGGAAGACACGGTTTCAATCCCTGGGTGGGGAAGATCCCCTGGAGAAGGAAATGGCAACCCACTCCAGTATTCTTGCCTGGAAAATCCCATGGACAGAGGAGTCTAGTAGGCTACAGTCCATGGGGTCGCAAAGAGTCGGACACAACTGAGCGACTTCACTTTCATTTTCAAATGGGTATTATAATAACCATATCCTTTGACAAAGGGGTGCCGAGTAGTACGTAAAATGATTAAAACTGTGCTGACATGCTAAGTACTATACACTTGTTTGCTACCATCATCTTCATCATCATTATTGCACTTAAATATTTTATCTTCTTTAGAGCTTCTAATAGAGATGTAGGATTCCAGAAACCTGGGGGTGATTCAGGGTACCCTGTGGCTCAGATGGTAAAGAATCTACCTGCAATGCAGGAGAGTTTGATCCTTGGATTAGGAAGATCCTCTGGAGGAGGGAATGGCAACCCACCCCAGTATTCCTGCCTGGAGAATTCCATAGACAGAGAAGCAGGCTACAGTCCACAGGGTCACAAAGAGTTGGACACAACTGAGCTACTAACACTTTCACTTTCAAACCTAATTCGGAGTCCCCGCCCCCAGCTGAGGTTTTGGCTGGAGTGGGAGGAGGCAGAAGGCTGTGGGAGACCCCAGCACCTCTTCATCTGTGTCCCTGTGAGTCCTGGCATCTGGCCCCATCACAGGAGTGACCATCCCAACTTGCCCCCGTAGGCTGCTGTGTCAAATCTGATACTCAGGATTTGGGGTCTTATCCTGCTTTTGAGGCCCAGCAAAGGGTCGAGATGAT
>SJYA01002416.1:181371-213069 GCA_006410615.1 Neotragus moschatus
GGTTCCCTCTTCCTGGAAGCCTGTTCCCCTCGTCCACCTGGAAGGAACTACCCATCCTTCTACCTATCCTTCTAGCTCAGCATGGTTGTGTCCTGCCCCGTCTGCCTTCTCTCTTCCTCCTCAAACCCCCCTCACAGCTCTGCCCCCTGTGTCATCAGCTCTGATGACAGCTGGCCTCTGTCACAAGCCCTGAAGCTCCCTAAGGGCAGGCACTTCAACTGACTAAGGTTTCTGCCCCAGCACTCCCCCAGCGGCGGGCACAGAGACATCCCCGTCTTACTCCACAGTGGGCAACACTGAGACACCCAGAGGGGAAGGGCTCACTCTGTGTGCCACAGTATTTCCAGCCAGGGCTCCAGGTCTGCCTCGTGAATTCTACCTCTTGCAGGCAGAAGCTGGTGTTCTATGATTCTGGCGAGGAGGTGGGCAAGGAGTCCCCAAATGCTGACCCTTGGATTCCCGCCTGGACTGCAGAGGGCAGCCCCCAAGGTGACTGAAGCTCTGTCTCTCCCCCTTGTAGGCGGGTGTGGGGTCTTCTTGGTACCTTCTTCTGAGGATGGCCGGGGAAGCGGAAGAGGGATAGATGTCCACTAGGCATGGACGCACAGTGCACTCGTCCCCAGCCATCGGTTGCCATGGCGGACATTGCTAATCAATCCTAGCTCTCTTGATCCCAAAACTACTTCAGAATCTTTCTTAACACAGAGCTCCAGCTAGCTCATATCAGTCTATTGGATCTAGCACAACATCCTATACCTATATATATATATATGCCATCCCTAACATAATTCTGGGCTTCCCTGGTGGCTCAGTGGGAAAGAACATGCCTGCCAAGCAGGAGAGGTGGGTTTGATACCTGTGTTGGGAAGATTCCCCTTGAGAAGGAAACGGGCAACCTGTTCCAGTATTCTTGCCTGGAAAATCGTATGGACAGAGGAGCCTGGCGGGCTAGTCCATGGGGTCGCAAAGAGCCAGACAGGACTTAGCGACTAAACCACCATCAACAACAACATGAATCCAGGCACCGCGCCTCTTAATTTCCTCTTCTAAGCACTCACATTGGGGAACTGACAGAGTCACCTTTCCCCAGTGTGGAGCACCATCTCCTCAAAGCCAGCCGCTGTGTTCTGGGAAAGGGCAACGCCTGACACACCCTCAAGTCTGACATTTCCTTTTCAGAGAGCCCACTGGCCTTGGGGCCTCCCCAGATTACCAACCGGATAGAGACAGACCCCCTGAAGGAGATCCTAGGGCTCAGCCCCTCCCTCTTCAGCTCCCCAGGGAATCTGCTGCCCGAACAGATCTTAGAGGATGGCAATGAGTACCTGACCCAAGGTGAGCACCCAGGGCTGGACCTGAGGTTTGGTTCACTGAGAAGGAAAAAACCTGCAGTGATGCCCACCAAGTATGTAGCCCTTTGCTGAGCAGCACTGGATACCCAGGGGAGAATCCTCCCAGGACAAATCCCATCCCATCCCTGGAGCCCACAGCCTGGTGAGGAGTTGCTCCAGGACAGCCTGGTGTGGGGAAGGCTCCGGGACCCTATAGTAGGGACCTACTCACTCTGCCCAGGCTGAAGGTCCCCCACAGGAACTGGGCTGTGAGCTGGACTTGGACTTGGGCAGAAGATACCAAATTTCAAAGCCAGAGAAGGGCACTCCAGCTATGGGGACGGCAGGACAGCAGCCCGGTGTCCCGAGAGAGCCATTTCTGTCCCAGCCACCCTTCTGGTCTCCCTGTCTGTCCCCGACAGCTCTCTTTGAGGAAATATTGTTAGATTCTGCACCTTCACCTGCCTGCATCCTCGAGGAACTACAGAAGAAGGTAGGTGTCTGCCCGCACACCTGTCACACCCATCCGTCCTCCCCACCCGCCGATTCACTCATCCGTCCTCTCGACCTTTCTGTCACCCCCACCCCTCAACTCAGCTGTCTGTCTGTCATGCTTCTCCTGGTCCTTCCAGAGACTCACCTTTCCATCTGTGCCCTAACCTATCTGCTGGCCACCAGGAGCCCTGCTCTGTGCTGGGCCCTTGGAATGAATCACCTGTAAAGAATAAAAACTAAAAGCTGCCAGGTGCCCAGAAAAGACCCCACATAATCTTAGGACTGCTCTGTGAGGCAGGCTGTCTTGTGACCCCATTTAACCAGGGAGGAAACCAAAAACAGCAGGTGACTCCTGGGACCCTCAGTGCAAAAGAGCCTCCCTCCCAGGCCCCAGAGCTGACCTCCGCAGCACCGTCTGCTCCAGCAGCTCAACGTCCGACTGACGAGGTGCAGCCTGGCTCTGGTCCCCAAATGGTTCTCCCTCCATGTGTGGGAAGGTGGCCCCTGCTTCAACGAGTAGCTGATTTCACAGTAGAAACAAAGATAGACAGCCTTAGTGGAGCTCTTGTAAACATTGGCCTGGCCTGGCAGGGAATGCATGGTGACACCATTGTGGATGAAACTGACGCTCAGAGGAGTTAAAACTTGCCTAGGGTGTGCCAGCTCCCTCACAGGGGAATTGAGAGGGAGTGCCCCGGTAGAGGAGGCAGAAGCCCCCAGTCCACCTCTTCCCTGACCTGCTGTGGGAACTGGGGAACCTTTGCTTGAACTTCTGAGGCGCTGTCTGGACGAGGCTGTTTTGAACCTGAGCTGTTTCCGATGCCCGTGTGACATCCCAGGAGAGCCGCGAGCGGGGGTCATGACGGGACACCACTACCCCTCTCTGTCCCTCTCCTCCCATCTTTCTCCTTCATGCCCCAGGACATGCCCCCTGAGGTTCCCAAAGACCCCCCTGACTCCCACGACCTGGGCCAGTCCTCGGTCTCGCTAGACCACTGCTACCTCTCGCTGAGTGAAAACAGCAAGGTGCCATCCAGCCCCGGCTTGGAGGACACGGACACAGACTCGGTGTGGAGGCAGCAGGAGGTGAGGGAGACAGCCAGTCATCGGCCGGGTCAGTCCAGGCCTCCTGCCCACCCTCACCTATGCCCCTTCACCTCTCTGTGCCCCTCGCCAGGACACTCAGGCTGACCTCGAGGGCCTGCGGTCCTCCAGCGAAGACGGGGACTACACGTGGACCCCTAACCGGCGGGTCTCACCCCTGCCCATGGCTGGGAGGAAGGCCAGGAAGAGCCGGGCCAACCGGCGTCCCTCCAAGTCAAAGGAGAACAAGAAAGCCCCTGGCACCCCCCAGAAGAAGAAGAAGTGTGTCAACGGCTTCATCATGTTCTGCAGGATGAACCGGAAGCAGTACATCCGGTGGGTGGGAGTCCTCTTCGACCCTGACAGGGGCCCTGCCTCACTGTCCATCCACTCCCAGGGCTAGGCCGCCCTCTGCTGCTGACATGCTCCCCTGCCACGCTCGCCCCCGCCTCCCCTGGCCCCGTGCGTGGTAGGCAGTGAAACTTGCCTCAGACTTATGAAAAAAAGGAAATTAATTGGCTAATATTAACATATAATTGATATAACTGATTAATATAATTAATTACTATAATCTGAAAAACGAGGCTCCACCTTCAGCCGACTCCCGTGATGCTCTTGGGTCATCACCCACTTCTGGACTCCGTGTTCCTCTCGGGTTCAAGCTCCATCCCTGCTGGGCCGGGTTGGGAGCAGGCTTAACCCTACCTAGGAGCTTCAAGCTCATGTCCTGTCTCCCACCCCAGCAGCCCTGTGGGAAGACAGCTCCTCATTTCTAAGGTTTCAAGCAGAAGTTCTTGGAGCTAAACTTGATGGGATCTGTCAAGCACCCAACCCTGAACGATCATTGCCAGCCTGCAGCCGGGGGGGTGGGGGGGTGGGGGGGGAGGCCCCTCGCGCCTCAGCGGGGAAGAGCTGGTGCTCCTAAGCTGCAGATGCAGACCCTGACACACCAGGTAGCCCTTCTCCAGCCACCCTTTAGTCCAGCTCCCTCCTCTGTCACCTCCGTTCCAGGGGGCACGAAAGGGAAGCCTTTCGGGCAATATGGGAAGATCTGAGTTCTCAGATGGGAAAGTCGAGGCTCTGGGAGGGACAGGGCCCCTTGTGTGGTTGGCCTTTGCCCAAGCCAGGCAGGGCTGCAGGTACCTCCTCACCTCCTCCCTGCTCCTGCCACAGAGCCTGCCCTGGGACCGCATCCACGGCCGCCACCAAGGAGCTGGCCCAACTCTGGCGGGTGATGACCCTGCAGGAGCGAAAACCATACTGGTGAGAAACCCCTGCCCAGAGGCTTGGGTGGTGGACGCTAGGGCCCTCCTTGCTCCCCTGAAAATCGTCAGAGCCTTGAGCTTTGTGATGTTGGAAACAGGGTGGGAGTTTCCTCAGGTGGGAGATCTGGGTGTCTCCAAAGTTTACGGAAGAACTGGGGGACAGAAGCAGAGGTGCTCTACGCCTGCCTGGAACTTAGAAGGGCAAATAGCTGAATTCTCAATTTGGACCCCCTTGGCCCTAAACTTCCTTTATGCTCTCTGCTTCAGGGAGTTTCTCAGAGCAGGAAACAGTTTTAACTCCCTGTCGCTTGGCCTCCTCCTCTCCCCATCTCGACACCCCGTCCCTCCTGAAACTCCTCTTCTCCACCAACTTCAAATTGCTGCCACCTACCCAGTCTTCATTTGCACCCCCCCCTCCGGAAAAACAAGCGGATGTGCAGATCTTAACAGGTCTCCAAGGAGCTAGCACTTTCCTGGTGGAGCCGAATAAAGCCCTGGCCATCCCTAGCCCAGGCCATGGTCACTACTGAGCCCAGAGCACTGGGGGTGGGATGGAGGTGTGATGGAGGAAACCCACCCATCCTGCCACCTCTCCCCCAGCACCAAGGCGCGCAGGTTCAGTCGCCAGCACAACCGGATCGTGAAGCAGGACAGCTCCAGCAGTGAGGATGAGGACTGGGAGACTCCCAAACCCTTCTACCAGCTGCTGGCCGAGAAGGCCCAAGGCTCCCCAGACCCAGTCTCCCCGGAGTCTCAGCAAGGGTGAGGGTGCCGCACCCTCCCTTGGGCCCTGCTGTTGTTGAAACCAGGAGCCCGTGATGGTTTCCTGGGCCTCACCCCAGCTAGTGCAGGCCCCCCAGGTTGGCAGGTGGTGTTATCTATTGATCCTGATGCTTTGTTTGCCTTGTATGGGGCAGTCTGAACTTCTGCCCCAAGCTTGGCAAGTCTCTCACAGCCCTCTTCTACTCTGGGTGGGGGAATCAGAGAAGCTACAGAGGGTGGAAGGAGCCCCCTCCCACCCAAATGAAATGCAGGGAGGTGAAGTTTCCCTCTGCCTGTCCACTGCCCAGCCCAGAATCCAATGCTTTCCACCCTGTTCAATCTCACTTCACTTTCCTCCTCCTACCCTATTCTATTTATAGATTAGATTATTTATTGTTTTCAATGAAATAAAACTTTGTTACCAGCAGAGACAAGGCCAGCTGCCCTGGGCCCTCTTCCTCAGCTCTGTTCTCCGCAGACACCTCCCCAAACAGCTCCTCCAATCTGACCTTCAGGCTTGTCCCCACTCAGGGAGCATGGATCACAAAGCCAGAAACTCAAGCTGTGCTCTGTACTTTAGCTTTTCCTTGGGCAAGTTGTTGGAAGGTAACCCACACCCCCAGAAGGTTCTAGTTGTCTGTTTATTTTAATGGAAACGAAGGAATAACACATCCTAGAAAAATAAAGATTTAGAATACAAACTAGACATAGGGGTCAGGTTTGCCCCGGTGGTCGGGCATCTTTGGTCTGGGGCTGGACAAGGTACCAGGGGTTCTAGTACAGGAGGTGCTAACCAAGGACTCCGGCCCACACCCCCCACACCTGTGGGCAGGAAGGGCCCAGCTGGGAGGGTCCATGAGTCTTTAGGCACAGGACTGCCCGTCCTCCACCCTGGATTCCAAGCAGTTCTGAGAATGCTGGACATCAGTGTAGCTATTAATAGTTTCAGGGAGTGATAGGGAGAGGGCTGGGGGTAGAGGGCGGGGGAAATTCAGCCGTTCGGCAGGACTTTTAGCTCACAGCTAGTACCAGGTCAAGGGGGGTCAGAGCCCCCAAGTCAGGACCCCCAAATCTCCCCATATAGACCAAGGAGAGGACTGTAACAGAGGCAGCATCCTATCCGAGGAGTGGACCTCCAGGGCACGGAGAGGTTGAGCACCCAGCCACAGAGGGTGTAGTGTGTGTGGGTAGACGGCAGCTGCTGTGTTTATGAGAGGGTCCCTCCTCCCGGCCTGGATTTCGAGCACCATTGTCAGGGGAGGCCTGAGGGCCGGTGGGTCACAGTTCCAAGGGCTCTTCTACAGGCACTGACTGTAGCTGCGTCAGGACCTTGGTCTCAGCTTCCAGCCCCTCATCCACCTCGCCCCCCGCGGTGGCCCCCAGGAGCAGCCCCTCGGGGTCAGGGTCTGGCAGCCTCAGCACAGTGTGGGGGGCCTGTGTTCCCAGCCCCTTCTCTTCCTCTAGCAGCCCCTCAGTGCTGGCGCTCAGTTCCAGCCCAGCTGGCCAGATGGGCACAGCTGCAGGCGATAGCAGCAGCCCCTCAGGTGGGGGCGCTGGGAAACCGGGCAGGAGGCCAGAGGAGTCTGGGGAGAAGGGCAGGCTGGGGACGGGGGCTGGGGCGGCAGGGGTGGGGGGCGGCTGCGGTGGCTGCTGCGCAGGAAGCGCGCCTAAGGCATGGGCCTCCGGAAGAGCAGGGCTGGTGGCCACCGGGAGGGCTCCTTCGGGCACCGAGATGGCTGTGTCCGGCTTCAGTGGCAGGGCCAGGCTGGGGGCGGGCGGCAGGACCTGGGAGACCAGCATGCTGGTAGGGAAAGTGGCGGTGAGGATGATCTTGCCCTGCTGCACGGCCACACCTGTCACGATGGGGCTGCCAGACACGGGGTTGGCCAGCAGGAAGTTTCCTGTGGGGAGAAGGGGGAGCCCAGGCGCCCAGGTGAGGATGAAGCCGCTGGAGGGCAGGCACGGGGATTAACCAGAGGCAGAAGGAGCCCCTTCAGGGTGAGGGTGAGGCCAAGTCTTCCTGGCCTGAGCCTCAGGAGGGTCTGGGACCTGCTAAGAGCTCCCCTCCCCCCACTGCAGTCCCAGGAAGCCCACCAACAACACTCCCCTCCCCAAAACAAGTGCACCCACCCACCTAGCCACCAGAAGGGGTTACCTGGGGTAGTGGGTGAAGGCAGCTGCAGCGCAGTCACGCCCACGCCGGAGTTTATTAGGTGCACATTGGCAGGGCCCGAGGCACCAGCCACCTTCACTGGGCTCCCTGGCCCAGCTGCCAGCAGCTGCAGCGGCCCCACAGCCTGGGGCAGGGTCACCACCTGTGAGGTGGGCACCACCTGGGGCAGGTTCAACAGTGGGGAGGTGGGGCCTAGGCCGGCAGGGTAGCCAGGGGGTGGGGAAAGTGGCACCACTTGGGGAGCAGCCATGGAAGTCACTGGTCCTGGGGGCAGTGGAAAAGTGGCTGCCGTAGGGGGGCCAGGCACCACTTGGGGCAGAGGCGTCGGGACCTCCTCTCCAGGGGGGCCTGAAGCAGTCACCTGAGCCCCCTTGGTCTCCGGGGCTTCAGGCTGAGCCTCCTCCAGTCGAACCTCCCCGGTCTGAGGGTCCAGGACCAGGGAGGTCTTGCCCTCGCTGGCCCCTTGGGAGCTGGGCTGTGGAGTAGAGGCACCCCCAGTGAGCAGCAAGGGACCCAGGCCGGAGGCCTCGCCCAGGGCCAGGCTGTTGATGATGACGGGGCTCCCATTGAGGAGCACTGCTGGAGAGCTGCCGGCAGCCAGGAAGCTCCCATTCACCAGGATGGAGGAGGAGGCAGGGCACGGTGCAGGAGGGGAGGCCCCGGCCAGGAATATGGAGCCTGGTGCTGGGCCCTCAGCAGCAGCCGCCGGAGCCGCCCCCCTCTCCAGGTCCTCAGGACTGCGGCTGGACTCGTCCTCAGTAGTGGGGTTTCCATCAGACTCACTGGCCAGAGAGAGGATTGTGAGTGGTGGACTCATGCTGTGTTTCCCCGCAAGCCAGCCCCATTCCTGCTGGGAGCCAGCAGCAAAGTGCTCAGAGAAAGCACAAGCCGCCCACTGCGTCCCCATGTCCCCCGGCCCAAAATTTTGTGGGCAATTTCAGGGAGTTAATGAAACCTCCTCTCTGAGACCCAAGGGAGGAGTCTCTGCAAGCCTAGTCCTGATACCACTGCCCAAAGGTTCAAGCTGAACGCTGAGGGTGAAAGGGGGCCCTCCTTCCAACTCCTCAGCTTTAGGGTACGGGAGGCTGAGCAACTGGGCTGCCCGAAGTCTCCAGAGTCTGCCTGAAAACAGCCGAGTGGCTTTGGAGACACTAAGGAGGGAGTNCCTCCTCCTCCAGGGCCTCCTGGAGCTCCCGCAGCGTCACCTCCGGCTCTGCCACCGCCTCCGGAATGGTCTCCGGAACTGCCACTTCAGCCTGGGTATGGAAACGGGGCTTAGGGCGGCCTGAGGCCTGGGGAGCATTCAAGGCAGGACTGGGATCCTCCCTCGACCTCTATTCCTGCACCCCCTAGATCCTTCTGGAATCTCCACAGCTCCACAATGATCCAACCTCCTTTGGAGGGCTAATGCCAGCCCAGTCCTACTCATCTCCAGCCTTTACTCTGGTCTCCTCCCATCCACCATCCATACCAAAACCAAAGGGACGTTCCTACAACACTGCTCAACTTGACCAGGTCCCTCCTCTGCTCAGATTTTCTCCAGCCCCTCAATGCCCTCAGGAGGAGGCACACCACACTGAAAGGCCCTGTCTGATGTGCCTGGGCTGGCCTCAGCCACCCCACTCCTCATTCTTCACCATCCTTTCTTCTAGAACAGTGCAGCGTACTACCCTCCTTTCACATTTAAGAGCAAATCAGCTGGTTCTCACCTCAGAGCCCTTACTCTTAAGGTTCTCTTTGTTTTTCCTCCCATGGGTGGTCCTCCTCCTTCTCCGGGGTTTCCCCTCCCTTGAGAGTCCCCCTCCATGCATTAGAAATTAGAACTCAGTGACCTGTTCTAATTTCTTTGTGATGGTCACGTCTGACCGAAGTAGTTTTGTCTCTACTTGGTCTTCCATCCCTTTCTATGGAGGAAGTTCCCAGGAAGTCCAGCACTCCATGGCACGCGGTATCCCTGAAGGCCTCTCCTTCTTGTCCCTCACTGACTCTCCTCCAGGGACTCACCGTTTCCTCTGGTGGGGGCACTAGGGGTTCCAGGCTGGGCTCTTGCAGTGGCTCAGGCAATGGCTCGGCCTCCAGTTCCATGGGCGTGGAGCCCAGGATCTCATCATCCCTGGGGAGAGGAGGTGGCCGAGGGGTGGGAAGGTGAACTGGACTCACCCCAGAGGCTGCTAATCCCCTGGGTTTAGAGCCAGGACACCCTAGCCTGTGCCCTGGGGCAGCCAGACCTGAAGTCTCCGAGGTTTAAGGAGGGAGAGAGGCAGAGTGAAGGGGACAAATTGCCAGGCTGGGGTGGGGGGAGGGGAACAGGTCCTCCTCTTGTTAGGAAAAGGCCAGCCCCTGGCATGGCCTCAGGCCCCTGGAAGCTGAGCTTCCCTTCTTTGGGAACCTGGAGTCAAGACACACCCATGTTCTAAGATCTTCTCTTCCCCTCCGTCTCCATGTCCCCTTCTCATGCCCCTCTCCTTAAGGACTAAGGAAGTGAGGGGCACACTGCCCAGCTCTGGCAACCTCCAAAGAGGTTGTCTTCAGATTGGGTGTGGGATCCCAAGACTGACAGTAGACAGCAGCCTACCCCCTCAGACTCAGGTGCTGGGAGGAAGACAGATCCTCCCAAGGAATATGAAATTGCAATAACAATGATGTGCCCTCCAACCCAGCAGTCCCTCTTATGGAACTGGGCCTCAAGGACCCAATGACCCTGGACAAGGATAAAGACCTTTGCCAAGACCAATTTGTGGCTATTCATCCAGCTTAGGTCAGGACAGAGAGGCTGGTTGACTAAGTCCTGCCGGTCCAGTGGAGAGAGCACTCCCCAGCAGGTCAGGATTGTGTGGTAGTTTATTCGTGATAAGAAATGGCATTTGCAGTACACTGTCCAATAACAGAATGGGTTAGAATACAGCATGTTCCCACAGTTGTTAAGGAGGTGTGCGTGTGTGAGCCAGGGACCGCCGCTGCTGGCGGGCTTTGTATTTTCTGATATACTTGTTATAGGCAAATGTATTATTTGCAGAATCAATGTTTTAAAAAGGCTTTGTGGTTATGTAATTCAATGAGTCTGTGTTCTTTTAAGACTGACTTAACAATTCTAAACTCCTTATTTTCTAAGACTGTGAGGTCCCATGACTGTACACTAGACATGGAAAAGTGGAAAGTGAGAAGATTGTGCAAGGCCAAGTCTGTGACTCTGAGGTTTTACAACTGAATCTAAATTTCAGAGTTCTCATGGTCTGAGAATTTAAGGTTGCAACTCTGGGCTCCTAAAAGTCCTTACTTCCCAAGACAATAGGTTCCCAGACTGATCCTGCAAGTCTCCTGGGTGCCATCAGGGCAGCATGTGATAACCTGGAGTAGCCCCCCAGGGCCTCTTGGGGGGGGCCTTTCCGCTCCCCCCATCCACTCCTCTCAGGCTGCAAAAGGGCCATGCTTACCTGAGGGCCATGCAGGAGTAGGAGTAGCCCACGAAAGGCAGGTGGACGCCCAGCGGCATGCCTTCCTGCATGTCTGACAGCGTCTCCTAGGTGAGAGAAACACAGATGTGAGGTGAGCAGCAGCTGTCAGGGCTGGCCCCTCACCCATTCCCAGTGTTGGCTTAAGTTCCCACCATCCCCCACCCCAGCCCGGTGTCTATCTAAAGTGGACTCCACATCATTTTATTACATCCTGCTGCTTCCTTCAGGGCACTTGCCACAGTAAAGGTATATCTTCTCCTGACTGTAAGTAGAGGAGGGCAGGGACCTGGTTCTTGAGTGTCCCCAGCAGTGCCCAGCACAAGGGCAGTCAGACAGAGCAAGCCTGGGGGAGCTTGCACCAACAGCTGAGGGAGAGAAGGCCTAAGGGAGGGAGGGAGGTTCCTCTATGGTGCTTTCCACCTCTCATCCTTCCAGGTCACGTAGCCCCCTCCTCCAGGAAGCCCTCCAGGACCTTTCATGCTGCATCAGGAGGCACGCCCCCTGCACCTCCCCACCCATCTCAGCCCTGATCTCTCTGGGGCGTCACTGTCAGGGACAAGTCTGGGTCTCCCACTGGACTGTGAGTCTAGGTCATTGCTGGCTTCCCAGTACTCGGCCCCCACAGAGCAGGGGTTCTGGGGAAGCAGTGATTTCAGGACCCCAGGAGGAGGGTACTCTCCTAACCTCAGTGTTATGGCGGAGGTATGAGGGGTACCTTCTGCAGAGCTGGGGTCGCAGGTACCTACCCCGCCCCCGCTCACCATGGCAGTGAGCCCGTCCTCCACCATATCGAAGTTGCACGTGTCCGTGGCACCCTCGAAATCTGGCGTGAAAGGGGGAACGCTGTCTCGGAGGCTGTCCCATTCAAGGCCAAAGAAGAAAGGATGCTTCCGGAAATCCCCTGCTCCGTTCCGGCCCAGGCGCACCTCCGGAGGACACAGCAGCTGCTGGATGAGGTCTCGAGCCTCCTCGGGGACTCCTGTGTCGGCCAGCGGGAGAGAGAGGTGCTCCTGCTCGGAAGGGGCGGGGAAGAGGGTCTGTTACCTGGGAGCCTTCGCGGAGAGGTCACGGGCTCCCTGGGCGGTGCTCACCCTGTAGTGCACGATCTTGCCGTAGGTCTCCGCGGTGGAGTCAGCGTAGAAGGGCGTCTGCCCGTAGAACATTTCATAGGCGAACACGCCAAGCGCCCACCAGTCACACTCGGGCCCGTAGCTGCTAGTCCCCGGCCCGCCGCCCACCGCCTGCAGGATCTCGGGAGACAAGTAGTCCGGGGTGCCCACAGCCACCAGCGACCTCACCTGAGCCAAGAGGACCACAGCTGAGCTTGGCCCCGCCCCTCCTATCTCTGACTCCGCCTCCTCCTAACCTCGACCCTGCAGCTTAGTCCCTCCTGCCTGTTCTAACACAAGCAGGCTTAGTCCTGGGTCTCCTCTTTCCTCTCCATATCTGGCCCTGCCCTCACGCTCCTAGGCCTGCACACCTCAGGCCCGCCCCACACCCTGCACCTCCGGTTCTGTCCTCCACCCCGACCCTACCCCTTATTGGTCGCCGGAGCTGCCCCAAGCCCAACGCACGGCTCACCGTTCCATCCGCCCGCAACTTGAGGCAGGAGCCGAAGTCGGCCAAGCGGATGTGGCCGCAGCGGTCCAGCAGGATGTTGTCCGGCTTGATGTCCCTGCGCGGAGGGAAGGAAGGGAAGGGGGATACGCGAGCCTCTCTCCCGTTGTCTCACCAGGCCCCACCCTCTTAAGGGTCACAGCTCTCCGATTCCCGCGCCCCTGGGCCCCGACAACGCCCACCTGTGCACGTAGCCCAGCCGGTGCACCGAGTCTATGGCCATGACAATCTCGGCCAGGTAGAAGCGCGCCATCTCAGCCGGGATCCGCTCCCCAAACTTGCTCAGCAGCGTTAGCAGGTCCCCGCCCACGTAGTACTCCATGACAAGGTACTGGGAGGGGGCACGTTATGGAGGTCAGTACCCTGACTGGGCACCGATCTCTGACATCCCAGGACAAAGACTCCCTGAGACGCCCCATCCCTGGGCAGAGACCCCGCAGGCTCAGCCACAAGAGATTTCCCAGACACCCCCCCTACCCCCAATCCTCGTTCCTCCAGGATGTCACTAGACAGAAATTCACTCTCCACCAAGAGAGTCAGGGAGAAAGAGAACCCAAAGACCTTCTCCGATGTCCAGAGCATGGAGCCCACAGTCGCCCGGCCTGGGACTCACCAGGTAGTTCTCATCCTGGAAGGCGAAGTGCAGCTGCGTGATCCAGCGCTGGTCCCCGTTCACCAACACGTCCCTCTCTTCGCGGAAGCACGACACCTGCGGGACACCCGGAGCTGAAGCGGGCGGAGGAAGGGGGCGATGCAAGGGGGGATCCTCAGCACCCTGCCCACCTAGCCCAGCCCTCACCTCGCCTCTCTTCAGCATGTCCCATTTATTCATGATCTTCATAGCATACACCTGGCCCGTCTGCTTCATCTTCACCACCGCCACCTGAAGGCCCAAACAGGGTAACGGGGCAGAGGTGGACGAGAGACACCCGGGCTGGTGGGGATAGGACTCCCCCCATAACCCCGCCCAGACGCGGCCCCGCCCCACAAGCCACGCCCATTGGCCTCAAGCCCCGCCTTAGGCTCTAAACTCAAGTCATTCATCACTTTCTCAGGCCTGTCTCGGAACTTCTACGTTCCCCGCTCACTGTAGGAAAAGGCAGGTTCCAGCCCCACTGAGCTGCCTTGGCTGCTCCAGGCTCACCTCGCTGAACGCCCCGCGTCCGATCACCTTCAAAATCTCGAAGTCATCCCTCTGCAGTCGGACCTCCTTAAGCCTCGCCGCGATGGGCTCCACTGGAGGCGTGGAGGGAACCAGAATCACAGGGACTGACTTTGAAGACGAGGCAGTCCCGCCCTCGGTCCCCTGTCCTTGACACTCCCCTTAGGACTGTCTGCCTCCATCTTCACATAAACGTTTTGTGAGGTTGGGGGGGGGGGCCCTAAACTACCCTCCTATGGAGAGAGGTGTGATGTCTGTGAACCCCTTTCTGGGACAGAACATTAGGCCAGAGGGCTCTCCGGGGTGCAGGATGAACGGGTTGAGGTAACAAGTCTGCGATGAAGACAGAGAAGAAATAGGCCCAGTTCACAGAGCTCCTGGGGCGTCAGTCCCTACTCCCAGTGACCTGGCCTACCCCCAGGGCGCTCTCTCATTCAGTCAGTCTTGCGTTATGGCCCAGAGCCTGCAATTTAATCCAGCACCTTAGGCTCAGATACAGGTGGCTTGTGGCCCACACTTTGGGAAATCCCGAGTTTAGGGTTGGGGCCAGGAGAAGGAACAGGAGAGGGAGACAAAGCCAGCGTGGATCTACAGCCTGGGCACCAGTGCCGTGGACGCGGTCAAATGCGTGCTGTGTTCTCAACTCCAGGAGGAGGTTTTACTGTCACTCCTTATCTACAGATGCAGAACCAAGTCCTCGAGCCAGCAATGTGGCACAGGGCAGTTTGGGAGAGAAAGGGCAGAGGGTGGAGGCAGGAGACTCAGAGGCAGGGGGACAGGGAGGCCTGGAAGAAGCTGGGAGCCTCTGAGGCAGGAGGGAGAGGGAGATGGGTAGAGCTAAGGATGAGAAAGATACTGTGGGTTACGGAGAGGGTTTGGGGTTTGGGGTTCAGGGAGAGTGGGCCGGCCGGGAAGCAGCAGCCAGGGCCCAGGATGGGGGAGGGAGGAGAGAGCCAAGACATTGAGCCCTTTTAAGGCAGCGGGAACCCAGGCCCCCTCCCCCGCCCCAGCAGCCTGGCAGGGGAGGGGCCGCAGGATGCTGCCCGGGCCACAAAAGGAGCGCTCCTTACAGGGGTGCTGATTCCTGTCCTTGCCTCAGGTCTCAGTTTATCCTGCAGCAAGAAGGGGGCTGAGAGAGTTACTAAAGGCTGGGGAGAAGGTTCTCCCAGAGGCCAAGTGGTCAAGCACTTGGCCTTCACCTTCCCGTCAGCAAAATGGGAAGGAGAGAAGCAGGGCCTGGGTCAGAAAGAGATGGACATGAGAGGGGCAGAAGGCAGAGAGAGAGGACACAGGGATGGGGACAGGGACACCTAGGGCCCCAGGACCAGGAGCAGGCTACTGAGGGCCAGAATGGCAGATGTCAGAGAGACAAAAACCTGAGTGCCCCAGAGCCCCGGCCAGGAAAGGCTGAGGGCAGACAAGCAGGAGGCTGAGGCTAACCCATCCTCCCTGCAGACCTGTCTCCAGGGGAGCACTCAGCCAGAAGGGGCTTTACGGGGCAAGGGGCATGCAGCATGGAACCTGCAGAGAAACTGGGCCCTCCCAGAACTCTGGTTGTTCCTCCTCCAACCAGGGGGTGCTGAGTGATGCCTGTCTGCAGAGCTGGTTCTCTCTGGGGCCTGAGTCACCACACCCTCCCAGGGCCTGGGCACCTGTTAGGGCAGCTGGAGAGGCTGGCGCCGAACACCTGCCCATCGGCCGCACCCCTGGCAGCTGCCCTGTTCTGTCTCTCCCGCTCCCCCTGCACTCTGGCAGGGTGGAGGGCCATGGAGCCCATTTTGGTGGTGGTGGTGGTGGGAGTTCCCTAGGAGACAGGGCTCCCCAGCAGGTCCCTAGGCCTAGACTAAGGGAGGGGATACAGGGGGGGACCACAAGAGGCAGCGCCCAGCCCAGCTGACCATNGCCAGGCCCCCAGGCTGAGCCAGCAGCCCAAGGCTTGTGCTGGCGGCAGCCGACTCGGGGGACCTCGGGGGGCTCCCTGGGGACCCATCACTTCTGACTGGGACACTTTGAAAAGACAACTTTAAAAATGCCCACTGAAGACCTTGAAGGGGTCCTGGCAGCTCCCTTCCCTCTGAGAGTTTGGGGGATGGTGTGAGGGATCCTCCCCATCTGAAGGGCCTTGCCCCCGGCCGGCCAGAAACTGACCCACCAGCTCTGTGCCCCCAGCACCGTCCTCCTCGTCTTGTTTTTCCTGCCATTGAAAGGGGGTTTGGGGGGAGACTGGGCCTAGCTCTTGCTCTGCATAAAGTGGACTGATTCTAGGACTGCACTGAACACACACACATTCCCTCCACACCTCCGCGGAAGGGAACAGAGACGCGGTGAAAACAGGGAACTTTAGTATAAATAAGAGGTCCCAGGGGACAGGGAGGGCCCCCAAGGGGCTTCCATAATTTAACACTCTTCAAAAGCACAAGGAACAGCAAGGGCAGGGCTAGGGCCAGGGGAGGGGTGGGCTACCCCCTGCCCTGCGCACAGGAGGGAGGGGCACACTGCAGAGCTGGGGATCTTGTGGGGGGCGGTTTCTCCCCCAGGAGTGACCAGTCACATGCTGGGGACAGGGAGACTAACACTGATGTTTTGGAGGAAGGGGTCATTGTACTTGGCAGTGGGTAGGGACGAGGCGGAGGCCACACAGGCCACTACATCCCCCCAGTGTCTGGGCCAGTCTGAGGGACCATCTACCCCCAAATCTGTGCAGGGGGAGGGACCGGAGGAGTCCATCTGTCATGGTTAGTCTTGTTAATACGTTGATCTATGAGTTCAGCGGGAAGGGTTACACTAGGAGGCTGGGGGCATGGTGTGTGGGGGACTCCGACATCCACAGCTTCACACCACTGTGCCACTTGGGGAGTTGCCTGGCTGGGAGGAGATGCCCTGGGGAAGAGGAGAGGGAAGACAGGCAAGGGTTAGAGACCACCTGGGGTTCTCACCAGTCCCGCAGGGAGGGAGCCAGCCCCGAATCTGCCAGGCTGCTGCTACCCTGGCCTTGCCCTTGAATCCACCCCAAACACCCTCAGAGAGGCTGGTGCTCTGGGCTCAGGAACTTAAATCTTGGCTAGCTTCCCAGTCCCAGCAAGTGGCACTTTTATATAATAATTAAAGTCCTCGTTTGAGCCTGAGCATAGAGGATGGGGAAGGGGTGGGGGAGAGGGAGGAGAGGGGGGAACTGGGGTCCCCTTCTGACTGGGAGGGGGCCTGAGATTCTGGCGGGGAAGGACTTAGGGACAGTCCTACCTCTACCACTGACTTGCTGGGTGACCTGGGCCAACTTCCTTCCCCTGTCTGGGCCTCGGTCTCCTCGTCTGTGAACTAGGGAGACAGAGGGGTCTCTTTCAGGGCTCACCAGCTTTCCCAAATCTCGATGCCCCTGCCTCAGAGACTAGGCTTTAAGTTCTAGGGATCCAGGAGCCTACAACTCTAAAACTCTTACAGGGAACCAAGGCACAGCCCTCCCATCTGGCCTCCTGGCCCCCGAGCCCGAAGCCCAAGGAGACTCCTGACACCCCAGCTCCCAAGTCACACAGCACCAGGCCCCCACTTCACTCGCTGGGGCCTCTCTGAGCCCCAGAGCCAATCCAGGAGGTGGGCACATCCACCCGCCATCCATCTTCATGCATCCCTGTCCTCAGAGGTGAGAACGGATAGAAAGAGGCAGTGCCTCTCTTGAGGTCACACAGGGAGCCAAAGTGCAAGCTAGAACCCCGAGCCTGGATCCCACAGCCCACGCCCCCAGCCGTGGGCTTTCACCCTAGGAGTCTGACACCCAGGCTGGAAGCTGGGGCCCACAGGCTGAGTCTTGCCCATAGAGCTGGACCTGCAGCGTGAGAAACACCTCACCATTCCGGTAAGACCTGGCCATTCGGGGCCCATTGACTGCTCTCCAGACAGCTGGCCCTGGTCTCCACCACTCCCAGAGGCTTCTCCTACCTGACCTGCTGCTGCTGTTGCCTGGCAAGCGTTCTAGAAGCCACTCTAAGACCTGGGGAGCCTTTTTCTGGGATAAGATTTCCATGGCTTCCCCGTACCCCAGGGGGCTGGAAGCTGTGCGCTAGCTAACTAAGCCCTCTGCCAAGGCCCGCCTCCGCCTGGGTCCCAGTGGGCCGGCGAGGGGAGACTCACCGCCTTGCCTGGCCGGGCCCAGGTGCAGATGAGCCCCTCCTGGCAGGCGGTGATGATGCAGTCCTCCAGGAAGAGGAGGACCGTGAGCCGCTCCTGGGCGATCTTCTTGCACACTAGCGGCTCCAGCAGCGGCACCTCGTGGATGCGCGGGCAAAGCGCGGTGCCCAGCACCTTGGCGGGGTCCAGCCGGCTTCGGGGGGCGGGACCGCTGGGCTTGTCCCCGCTGCCCCCTCCCCCACTGCCACCCCGGCTGATGTTGCCCAGACTGTGGTAGCGCTTGTGCTCTTTCTCGGCCCCCCGGTCCCGCCGCTCCTGCAGCGTGAGCGTGGCGAAGCGGCCGATGCTGAAGGGCGTGCCGGGCTCTGCCGCCGTGCCCGGGGCGCCCGCCTTGCCGCTGCCTGCGGGGTGTGGAAGGCTGTTGGAGCGGGACAGTGAGCGGGGCAGGGGCCCGGGGCCCGGCTCACTGCCCCGCGAGCCGCTGGCAGTAGGCGGCGTGGTGCCAGGCGTGCCAGGGAGGGTACGCGTGCGGGCTAGGGGAGGGTGTGGGTAAAGCACGTCTTCAGTGAGGTCCCACAGGCAGAACTGCGTGTCCTGGCCGGCCGAGCCGAAGCGGTAGGTGATGGAGCCGGCCTTGGGTAGCGGGGAGAGGGGGGCGCCCCCGCCCAAGCCTGTGCTCCCGGCCTCTGGCTCCTCCTCCTCGCCACTCCGCTCGCCCTCGGCGCCCGCAGCTGCCGCCTCCTCCGCCCTCGTGGTGTAGGGGTCGAACGCCACGGCGTTGACCCAGGACTTGTGGCCATGGCCCCGGGCCACCACGCGGCCCTCGGCGAAGGACCACACGGTGACCAGGTCGTCTTCTCCCCCTGTCACGACGTAGCGCCCGTCGGGGCTCCAGCACACGCAGAGCAGGCCCCCAAAGTAGCTCTTCATGAGCCCCCGCAGAAGCATGGAGTCGAAGTGGAAGACGCGCAGGCAGCCATCCTGGCTAACGCAGGCCAGGTGCCGGCCATCGGGTGAGAAGGCGAACTCGTTGAGGGGCCCCTCGCCCACTGCCCACTTGGCCAGCGGGTTGCGGGGCGCCTTGCTCTTGGCGGCGTAGACGGCGAAGCCCTCGCCCTGCTTCAGCAGGCTATACTGCGGTGGCGCCGAGGCGCATGGGTGGCCCACGTTGTACAGGTACAGGTGGCCGCTGGCATGGGATGCCAGGAACAGGCTCTCTGACTCGGGCAGCCACTTCAGATACGTCACCTTGGTCTTGTCGATGAGCCGCTACCAGGAGAGAGAGTACAGTTTGAAGAAGGCCACCCTCCCCTGGCCCATCTCCCCCCCAAGCCTGGTTCCCCGAAGAAAGTCATCATCCCCAGCCTGGGCCTCCTGGGAGAGGAGGGGCTGAGGGAAAAGGACAGACACCAGCAGGGGAAGGCAGGGGAGAAGGGCTGTGGGAGTCTCAACGTCCCTTCTTCAGCAGGAGTCCTGCGTTCCAGAGCAATGTCTTCTGTCTAACCCCCTCTACCATCTTTACGGTGTTGTGCTTAAGGCAAGAAATTGATTCACAGACTATCAGCTCCCCTGAGGAAGGGACCTTTGGTTCATTGTTCTGGCCCCACAGCGCAGAGCTGCACAGGTAGGAGCCCTGGAAAGTAGTTCCTGGACTCATCAAGGACAACCCCCATCCTATCTGCTGAGCATCTCTGCTTTTTGTCCTCAGCACTCTCTTCCACACCTGCAAGAAATCCTAAGGGCTGGAGCTTCAAAATTCACCACAAAACGGACCTGTTCTCACCTCCCCCCCACCGAATCCAACCACCCTGATCTCAGCCGTCATCAGGCTTGTGATGTCCTAACCAGCCTCCTGGCCACCACTGCCCAGGTCTCTTCTCTACACCACTGCCAGAGAGATGCGATTAAAACCTAAGCCAGCAACCTCGCACTCTCTCCCACTCTGAACACACTGGCAGCCTTTATCAGGCAGGGCTCCGGAGAGAACCAAGCCTTGAAGCCCTTAGGCATCTGGTGCTTGTAACAAATTAACTTCTTTCCCAGGTATCTAAGTGGATTCCCATTCTGCATTCTCCGGAGAATTTAGAAATCAATCAAATCCTTTCTGCGATCTATAGCTCAGGTGAACCTGGGTGGCAAGCGTCCATGACCTTCCAGACCCTCCATCTCCTCTCCCTTCCGAGCTGTTTCTGAGAACTCCCCTATTACCCTCCCCCTCATCGCTGCTTTGGCCACCCAGCCTTTCTGCTCTCCTGCTTTGGGCATCTGTGCTAGCTGTTCCCTCTATGCAGAACGTCCTTCTCCCCAGTAACTTCTCCTGCCTCCTTCAGGTCCTTTATTTCCCCGTCACCTTCCCTGAGACCTTGCCTAACCTCGCCAAGCACTCCCCATTCGCCTCCCCTGCTGGATTTTCATCCACAACTTGCTGACACACAGATTACTTAGGTATTTGATAACTATCTGTCTCTGCCAGCGAGATGAAAGCTCCACAAAGAGAGGGCCCTCTGTTTTGTTCACTGAGATATAATACTCCTAGTGCTTAGAGCAAAGTCTGGCAATGAACGAGAATGCTCAGTTAATATTTTGTGAATAGATAAACTAGTCCATTTTTAATCCATTCCCTGTTCAACTCACTCTCCTCTGCCATTCATGCTTTCTGTACATTTGGGACACCCTCTCTGAACACAGGAGAAAGAGAGGACAAGAGCAGTTCTGGACACAGATGAGCTCTTCCACTGGCATTTCCCCTTACGCCAGGACTGAGCAATCTCCACATATGATTTCACAACAGTCCTGTGAGGTAGGGACAGGAATCCCACTTTGCAGTGGAGGAAAACTGAGGCTTAGGAACAGGCACCTTCCCAAAGCCACACAGTGAGTAGAAGATGTAGTCCAGAATTTGAAGAGCAAGGGCTCTGACTTCAAACAAATCCCAACCAGTGACCAGCCTCAGTTTTCTAATTTGCAAAATGGGTCTCACAATCCTAACCTATTGGTTGATGAAAACGTTAGGAGTAATGTGTCCAGCATAGAGCTAACACAGCACAGGGCCTGGGCACCAGAGGTGCAGCCAGAGGTCATCACTGGCTGTCATCAGAGTAACTGCTGTCACCCCCCCTCAACGCATCTGTCAGTCCTCCCCTGTCTCTCCCTCACCCTGCCCCCACTCAGGCCGACACTGCTCCCCAGGCAGCTGTAGCCTCATAGCAAACAGCGTGCGGGCGGGTGGGGTGGGGAAGGAGTTCTGAGCCATGGGGCCCCATAATCACCTCCTCGTTGAATAGTTTGCTGGTGTCCTTCTTGATGAGATCCAGGTACTGGACTTGACCGGCTGAGAAGCCCACCAGCAGGGAGATGGTCTCCGTGGCAGCAGTGAACTGGTTGAAGTCATGGCAGGTGGGCTGAGTGCCCTTATAGATCCGCTTGTCAATTGGCTTGTTGAGGTCAATGGACTTGAGTGGTGGGAGAAAACGAGTTAATGGGTTCTACCACTGAGAGGAAGGAAGAGGGTGTTGAGGTTGGGGGAAAAACCACGAAGAGGAAGCAGGGCTAAAGCCCTGAGGGAAGTGGGTAGGTGGATGGGTATATGAGGAGGGAAGGGGAAACCACAGACAGGAAGGACGACCCAAAACACAAACACGGGAGAACGCCAGGCAGGAAGGTTTCCCCGCTGCCACCACATGAGACCACTAAGTGCCTCCTTCCCCAGGTTGGATGCCCCTCCCCCCCAACTTCAGGGGCTCTTGCCTACAGTATCAGTGCAGGGTCCCCACAGTTCCGGAACTTCTATACCTTTCTTGTCCTCCCCCACAATTTCAGCAACTCCCCTAGGTCTTAGCACCACAATATTCCAAGACCACCAAAACTCAGGATCACCCAATCCCCAGAATGCTAAGGCCCAATGTCCCAGGAGTCTCTTCACTCTGTAGTTCCTAAATCTCAGAATTCCCATCACACAGTTCAGGAACCCATTAAATCTCACAGTCCCCCCAAATTTTAGGTGCCTTCACCACCTCTGAGCTCTTGAGGATCCCCAACACTTCTGGGGGCCACCACTTACTCCAAGGGTCTCACGTCCTCTGGGACCAACATCACTTTAGAGACACCTGTCATACCTGAAGATATCACCTCCCTATCTCCCATCAGCTCCGAGATTCTCATTTCCTCCAGCACCGTCATTAATCTCCAGAACCCCAATTTCCTCTAGAGTCCCATTCACCTTCATGATCCCTATTACCTCTAAGCCCCCGTCACTTCTAGAATCCTCCTTATATCTGGGCTCCCTAAGTCCCCCGGACACCCCCAGAATGCAATATCCCTGGCTATCGCTTATGAGCCTGCAATTCCCAACACCTGCAAAATGCCTGCCAGCTAGAACCCTGGAGGATCCCACAACCATCTCGAATTCTCCATCACCTCCACAACAGTCACCATCCCAGAAACCCCACGCATAACCTGGGGATCTCACGTGATCTCAAGGCCTCCCACCACCTCCAGGATGGCCAGCACTCAGGGGGCCTCCCATCACCTTTTAGAACGCTGCATCACCTCCAAGAACCCTTTCCCCCTAGGACGTGCATGACATCCAGGATGCTTGTCTCCGGGCCCTCTGTCATTCAGGTACCCTCCTGTCACTTGTGAATCACCTCAGGGGTCCCCATCCTCTCAGCCTGCACCCAGGGCCCCAAGATGCAGGCCTCTCACCCGTTGGCTCCCACGGCGACAGCAGCCCGGGTAGAAATAGAGCTCGCGGCCCAAGTTGAAGCAGACGCGGTCTCCCCCGGCGCCCAGCCCCGCGGGCGTGGCGGGCGGCTCCCCGGCCCCGGCGCCGTCGGGCTCCCCGAGACGCACGAGGCTTAGGCGCACAGCAGGCAGTGCGGGCCCGGGCCCGGGGCCTGCAGGCGGAGGGGACGGAGCGGAGCCCGCGGCGCCGGGGCACGAGGCAGAGGCAGAGCCGGGCGGAGGCTGCGGCGGCNCTGCTTATTTAACTTACATGCAGAGTACATCATGAGAAATGCTGGGGTGGAAGAAGCACAAGCTGGAATGGCCATTATAGCAATCTCAAAAGCAGTTATTTGGAATCCATAATCAATGTTTATCAAATACATGAATGAATAAAAAAGTTCCTAGCACACAACAGGTGCTTCCTTGAATGGATAAATAAATGCACGTAAAGTTCAGACAAACTAGGCATTCAGTAAATGCAGGCCCGCCACCTCTTATCCACACTTTCAAAATTTGGAAAGCTTTGAAAACCAAAAGTTTTTTCGTGAGTCATTTGGCTGCAGTCCTGACTGACTGATGAGAGGCTTTTCAGTGTTGCTGCAGAAAGTGACACCTTTAAAACTGGGCTGCAGCCCCAGTGCCTCCTTGATGTGTTACATAATATACAGTGTGTGGACTGTGGCATCTTTTTGTGTATTTTTAAAGGACTCTTATTTTTATAAGTACATTTTGCTTTTTTTGCCATGCCACTTGTCTTGTCAGATCTTAGTTCCCTGACCAGGGATCAAACCCAGGCCCCCAGAAGCCTGGAGTCAGCAAGAATACTGGGAGTGGGTTGCCATTTCCTCCTCCAGAGGATCTTCCCTACACAGGGATCAAACCCAGGTCTCCTGCATTGCAAGCAGATTCTTTACCGCTGAATGACCGGGGAAAGCCCCTCCTAACCACTGGACCACCAGGGAATTCCAATATCACCATTTTCAAATCTGAAAAATTCGGGATTCCCAGAGGCATCTGGTCCCAGTGGGTTCTGACTGGGGACTGTCAACCAGTATCTGTTGAATGAATGAATGGATGGATGCATAGAAGACCATTACCGGGCACAGATGCCTCGATGCCAGCAGGTGCCTGGTATAAAGAGTTCCGGAGTAACACCCGGTTCTACACCCCCCCACCCCCGGGCCTGGGCGGCTAGAGTCCGCCCTCACCTGCGGCAGGATGTGCTGCGTGTGGTGCACCCAGTTGGCCATGGAATCCACCAGCTCGAGTACCGGGATGCCCTCAAAATCGGGGTTCTCCTCGTAGGAGTCGCGCCCGGCTCCACCTTCCTCCTCTTCGTCGCCTTCCTCCTCGCCAAACTGGTAGAAGCCGAGGGGACTGATGTGCGTGGCGGCCGAGATGCGGGCGATCTGGGCCCGCAGGTAGTTGGCCTCGTTGCCCGGGAAGGGCGGGTAGCTGATGACCGGCGCGTCCAGGTAACCCGTGAAGAACTTCCTGATCTTGCGGGCCTGCACGATCTGGATCGGCGTGACGTGGGGCAGCCGCACCCACGGCCGGCCCGGCTCGTTGCACACGAAATACAGGTACCTATTGGTGCCGGTTCGGCTGTCTTCCTTGGGGATGACGGGCGGCGGCTTCCACGTGGGCTTGGGGAGGGTGTCCGTGGCCTTGTCTTCGTCCTCGTCGCCCTCCTCCTCGCCGTGCGCCTCCGCCCCTTCGCCGCCCTCCGTCATCTCCTCCACCTCCTCCTCCTCCGCCTCCTCTTCGCCCTCCCGGAATTCCACCTCGGCCACCAGGTAGCTGCGGCTGAGCCCCAAGACCTTGCCCCAGAAGCGGCAGCTGTGGATGGGCTGCTGCTCCACCAGCTGCTTCAGGGCCATGAAGATGCGGAAACTCTCGTCAGAGCTCAGGCCCACGCCGGCCTGCTCGAAGTAGAAGGCCTTCTCCATGATGTTTGGCACCGCGGTCTCGGCCTGCAGCGGGGTGGGGTAGGGGGCGGAAGGCAGAGGGAACCGGGTTGAAGCCCTGCTCCCCATGCTGACTCTCCTAGAGTCCAGAGACTTAAACTACTGGGTAACCCAGTTGCTCAAGCAACCATTTCTGGCCGCTGATGTAGGCGTATGTGTGCCAAGGGACGATGATGCTTACTTAAACTGTACCTGCAAGAGTACTCAGTTGCTCAGTGGTGTCTGATTCTTTTGCAACCCGCATGGACTGTAGCCCACCAGGCTCCTCTGTTCATGGGATTCTCCAGGCAAAATGCTGGAGTGGGGTTGACATTTCCTCTTCCGGGTGATCTTTCCAAGCCAGGGATCCAACCTGCATTTCCTGCATCGGCAGGCAGATTCTTTACCGCTGAGCCACCTGGGAAGCCCTTAAATTGTATAGCTGATGTAAAAGATTTGGGGACAGATATATGGCGTTTTGTTCTTAAAGTGCATTTCCATACGCATAATGAGAATCCATATTCCAAATGCATAATGCATTTCCATTTTCTTCAAAGCTCCATTTGTGAGCTAAGTTTTATTAATAAAAGGAACAAGTACTGTATTTTCTTTCTGTGAATGCTAGACTGGTTCCTTCTTCACAAATACTAGAAGTCCCTCTCTACAGGGGGATTATACATTCCCACCCCCACCCCCTGTGCATTCAGGAGTGGTCCTGTCACNTCAAAGCTCCATTTGTGAGCTAAGTTTTATTAATAAAAGGAACAAGTACTGTATTTTCTTTCTGTGAATGCTAGACTGGTTCCTTCTTCACAAATACTAGAAGTCCCTCTCTACAGGGGGATTATACATTCCCACCCCCACCCCCTGTGCATTCAGGAGTGGTCCTGTCACTTGCTCTGTCCACTTGAAATGGGAGTGAAAGGGATACAGGCCACACCCAGGCAGGAGCTGTAAGAACCTGTGTGGAGTTTGCTATGCCCTGATTTTCCTGCTCTGCAACTGTGGGAGCCTGAGTCATGGTGGCATCTCCATCACCGTTCATCCCAAGTGGCTGATGAGCCGAGCCTCCTAGCCCAGCCTGGGTGGGTAGGAAGTGTGAGCGAGAAATGAACTGTGTGATGTTAAGCCGCTGGGCTTGTTGCGCTGTTTGTTATCTCAGCTCGACATGGCACACCCTGACTAATACTCTATAGGAGGAACACCATGATTTTGAAAGTGATTCCGGCAGTTTCCCGCAGTCTAAAACACAGGCCAAAGCTTCTTTGCCTAATCGACATTTACACCAGCAACTCAGTGGGACAGAGTCAAAGCTGAATCCCCAGACTCACTGTGCTGCCGGCAGGGAAGCTAAGCGAATGAGCAAAGGAAACCCTCTTTGGAGTGTGTGCCTGGCCCATGAGCCAGTGGCCATCACCCTCTTTCTGGGAGTGTCTTCCACCCACTTGGCAATGGAGTGGCCTCACCAACCATGATCAAATTATGTCACCCTGCCCTCTGGTCACTGTTGATTGGAGCAGGTGAGGACAAAATGGCAGCTCAGGCTCTCCTTCTCTCCCTCTGCAATTTGTAACTGGGTGGAGAGAAAGTACAGCTGGTGTTCCCNTGTGCCTGGCCCATGAGCCAGTGGCCATCACCCTCTTTCTGGGAGTGTCTTCCACCCACTTGGCAATGGAATGGCCTCACCAACCATGATCAAATTATGTCACCCTGCCCTCTGGTCACTGTTGATTGGAGCAAGTGAGGACAAAATGGCAGCTCAGGCTCTCCTCTCCCTCTGCAATTTGTAACTGGGTGGAGAGAAAGTACAGCTGGTGTTCTCCTGCTCAGAAATTACTTCTGTGGGTTGGCTGGGTTTGAACCCAGGTTGATCTGGCTCCAGAGGCCATAGTCTTGGCCCCTACTCTTTTAACTCCTCTATTAACTGTGGAAGCTTCTTTCTTTCTCCCAGTTTCCAGGAAGATCCTATCTATAATCTGAGGGAAAAGATTTCCTACTGGTAACTGGATGGAATTTAAAAAATTAGGAGCAGAAGGGAATCTCTGAATGCCAGCTTGGCCTGGGGTCCAGCTACATTCCTGCCCTTGGGTTTGTTGGGTTCAGTCCACTGAATCAGGACCATCCTCAACCCCTTTCTCCATTGCTTGCTTTCTCCAGGCTGGAAAAGTGCAGAAGGTCCACAGTCACTTTCCCAGCCTCCTTTGCAGCCAGGGATGGTCATGTGATCCAATCTGGCCAATAAGATGCAAGCAGAGATTTTCTGAGGGGCTCCTGATTGACTGATTGATTGACAGGACCGTGCTGCTCAGCTTGTGGGATATTAGTTTCCCAACCAGAGATTGAACCAGTACCCTCAGCAGTGAAAGGGCCAAGTCCTAACCGCTAGACTGCTGGGTAATTCCCTTGCTCCCTGGATTTTTTTAAAAAGGGGGTCACTGGGTGGGAGGGAATTTCTTGGTGGCCCAGTAGTTAGGACTCAAGCCTTTCACTGTTGTGGCCTGAGTTCAGTCCCTGGTCAGGGAACAAATATCCCACAAGCCGCATGGCTCAACCGAAATAAAAGGAGGGGACGTACTGAGAAGAGCTCCCCACTCCCCTTTCAGGGCACTGGTGTGGAAATGTGATGTCTGAGGCTGTAGTAGTCATTGTTCAAACATCAAGTGATAAACTCAAGGTACCAAGCGTCAACATGATGATAGCAGAACGGAAGGGAGGGAAGCGCTGGGACTCCCCATGATCTCACAGAAATGCTGCCCCAATGGTACCCACTCTCAGCAAGTGAAGTAATGAAATGTTCTGCTGGACTGCTTGGGCCAAGTACCTGCAGCCCAAAGTGAGCTTTACTGACTGCCTTGGTCAGAGACAGGGTTTATGCCCATACTACTATGATCCTGAAAGGTGTTTTCTTGGTTCGGATGGAGTAAGGGTGAGGGATGAGGGGGAGAGGGGAGAAGATAGCTCTCAGTATCCCTTCGCTGGGGAACCACCTCGCCAGCTGTAGACTCCTGGCACCTGACTGTGAGGTGTGAGAAAAACTATCTTGTCTAAGCCACTCATCTTCATTTCTGTGACATCTATTTCCTGTCTTAAAGTGAGCTCTGTTGACAAACAAGTACAAGAATAATACTAAAGTTTCTTTAAAACTATAAATGTGAGACGAGTGAGGAACTTTCAAAACAGAGGTGCAGTGAGGGGAGCCGAACCTGCTTTAGTAGCGATTGTACACAACAAGCAGGAGAGCCCCAGGACAGAAAACCGTCCCGAGCAAGGCGCAGGGCAGGGGCTCCAGGGACAGAGCGGGGCCCACACGGCTGGAAACGAGCGGCAAGGGCGGCATCTTCAAAGCGGGGCAAGGACAGCTGTCCCATAAATGCTGTTGAGGGGCATAAAAGAAGCAGAAATTCTTTCCATCTGAAATAGAAAATGAGAGGAATGAGAGCCCCTCATGCAGAAAAATAAATACAAAATGCTGAATAACAAATTCGATTTTCTTCCTAGAATCATGCACAGGCCACAGATACCCACAATAATTTTGCCCTTTTACAAACCTCATATTAAAAGCTCCACCTCCAAAAGCAAACTTCAAAAAAACAGCGACCAAAAAATCCCCCCCTCTTTTTTTTTTTGCCTTGAGAGCCCCATGAACAATATGAAAAGGCAAAATGATAGGATACTAAAAGAGGAACTCTCCAGGTCAGTAGGTGCCCAGTATGCTACTGGAGACCAGTGGAGAAATAACTCCAGAAAGAATGAAGGNGCCACCTCATGCGAAGAGTTGACTCATTGGAAAAGACTCTGATGCTGGGAGGGATTGAGGGCAGGAGTAGGAGGGGACGACAGAAGATGAGATGGCTGGACTCAATGGGCGTGCGTTTGAGTGAACTTCTGGATTTGGTGATGGACAGGGAGGCCTTGCGTGCTGCAATTCATGGGGTCGCAAAGAGTCGGACATGACTGAGCCACTGAACTGAACTGAACTGAAGCAATTCAGTACTTTTCTACATATAGGGAGATGCAAGAGTCTGGGCTTACTGAGAGCTTCCCTGGTGGCTCAGACCGTAAAGAATCTGCCTGCAATTTGGGAGACCTGGGTTCAGTCACTGGGTTGGGAAGCTCTGGAGAAGGGAACGCCTACCCACTCCAGTATTCTGGCCTGGAGAATCCCATGGACAGAAGGCTCACTGAGATCGTTCCTTTGCTATCTCAGCTATCTGGGGCCAGCATCCTGTGCTTTCTCATCCTGTCTCCTCAGGGTACACCATCAGGGCTTGGCTACAGCAGTTGGCTGCTAGATGACTGGCACCCCTTGTTTCCTTCCTGAGTTCCCTCAGGGCTCACCATCTGCACAGCTATAATGTGGTGGCTTGATGGCTGCACATCCTTTGTTTATTGATATGGCAGTCAATATTTTAGTTCACAGAAGGGAAAGAGGAGAGGAAAATAACCATTATTGAACAGGATCTTCTAAGTGCATCCTACTTTATGTGCTTTACCCATTTTAACTTCCACAAGCATCCTGCAATTATATTCGGTTGACTTAAATTTCAGTTGGGTTTTCTGTAACTTCTTTTGGAAAAACCCAAACAAGCTTTTTGGCCAACCCAGTTATTAGTACTCACATACATCCCTCAGCTGGTTTTGAAGTTGTACAGTCACTAAGTACTAATGCCTTGCTCAAATCCAGCCGTGTTCCATTTAGCTCAATCATTACTTCCTTCAGAAATTCTTTCTTAACACCAAAATGCCTGCTACTACTGTGTCTGCTTTTTTAGAAAAACCCCATTGGTGTTCAAGTACTCTGTGCTCCTTTCTGTGTTTCCAGAGTGTTTTTCAATTGTCCTTTTGTACATGTTTCTCCCACACCAGACTTAGTATTCTAAGAAAGCAAAGCTATGTCTTATATTTATTCCCTAGTGTGTCTAGCACAGTGTCTGACACACAGCAGTCCCTCAGGAAATGTTTGTTGAATGAGGACAAAAATAACTTCAAAATTTATGAACATTAAGCTATTTCCTAGTATTTTTATCCCCTAACCACACCAAATCAGAAGTCATATCTTTCTTTCTGATCTTGTCCAAAAGTTTGTCATCTCTGAAGGCTTTTACTACGTATGGTCTAGTAGTATAGTTATTTTTCACTTGTCATGTTTTCTCTACCATAACATAAATTCTTTGAGTATTGTTCATCTTCCCTTGCAATCATCCACAGTGGCTCACTAATGATAACTTTCCTACATATGTTGATTGAACTTCTAGTCTATCCTACTTTTCTTTGTTAGGTACTAGTTAGGGGCCATCAAAGTTAAATATAACATGCAGCTTCCTCTCAAGGAGATAGTAGTCTAGTCACAATAGTTTATTTACAATGGAGGGTGAAAAATACTGATTGATTCATGAACAAAGTGCTATAGAAGCATACAGAATAAGTTGTGTCTGCTTTTACAGAGGAGATGATATTTAAATGAAGGCTTAGGGCATTGGGTGATAATGTATGAAAAGCACTTTGTACATGCATGGCATGTGATAAATGCTTAATAAATGGTAGTTATTATTGTTACAAACAAAGGTACAAATATGAAATTTCACAAGCCTATCTGAAGTGGAGTGAGTAAATGAGTTATGTTAAAATCACAGGTTCATATACAAAAATAAATGAAAAAATCTGAGGTGGCTGGTAAAGGCTAATTTGTGATGGTTTGGAATGTCAGGCTAAGGAATTTAGATTTTATTAGAAAATGTTTTGCCTGGAGAATCCNTACAAATATGAAATTTCACAAGCCTATCTGAAGTGGAGTGAGTAAATGAGTTATGTTAAAATCACAGGTTCATATACAAAAATAAATGAAAAAATCTGAGGTGGCTGGTAAAGGCTAATTTGTGATGGTTTGGAATGTCAGGCTAAGGAATTTAGATTTTATTAGAAAATGTTTTGCCTGGAGAATCCCAGGGATGGCAGAGCCTGGTGGGCTGCCGTCTATGGGGTCACATAGAGTCAGACATGACTGAAGCGACTTAGCAGCATCAGCAGAAAATGTTTTACTAAAAATGTTCCATCTTAAGTTAAAATCCATTTCTGGATTTACTACTTCAAGCCTCAGTAGTAAGATAAAATTTGAGAAATGAGAAAGTAAGTGATTTAAAATACATAGTAATATTGCAGAACAATAGTACAGATTATTCTGGTTGTCTTACTCAAAAGTTTTATGAAATTAATCAATAAACACATTTTAAGACTCCCTTCTTGCCGTACTGTATAAAATGTTTGTAATGTCCATTTTTACCTCTTCTCTGCTAGTCTGAGGGACTTCTTGATCTGGTTAACTGATGATAGTTCCTTTTCAAGTACTTAAGGCAACAACACAAGACTCATTTGATTCTGAAAGCTCCATTAAATTAAACCCCTAACAGCACTATAAACCATTAGTTCAGTTCAGTTCAGTTCAGTCCCTCAGTCATGTCTGACTCTGTGACCTCGTGAGCTGCAGCACACCAGGCCTCCCTGTCCATCACCAACTCCCAGAGCCCACCCAAACCCATGTCCATTGAGTCAGTGACGTCATCTAACCATCTCATCCTCTGCCGTCCCCTTCTCCTCCCGCCCTCAATCTTTCCCAGCATCAGGGTCTTTTCCAGTGAGTCAGCTCTTTGCGTCAGGTAGCCAAAGTGTTGGAGTTTCAGCTTCAACATTAGTCCAACCAATGAACACCCAGGGCTGATCTCTTTCAAGATGGGCTGATTGGATCTCCTCACAATCCAAAGGACTCTCAAGAGTCTTATCCAACACCATAGTTCAAAAGCATCAATTCTTCGGCACTCAGCTTTCTTCACAGTCCAACTCTTACATCCATACACGACCACTGGAAAAACCATAGCCTTGACTAGACGGACCTTAGTCCGCAAAGTAATGTCTCTGCTTTTGAATATGCTATCTAGGTTGCTCATAACTTTNCATCCATACACGACCACTGGAAAAACCAAAGCCTTGACTAGACGGACCTTTGTTGGCAAAGTAATGTGTCTACTTTTTAATATACTGTCTAGGTTGGTTATAACTTTCCTTCCAAGGAGTAAGTGTCTTTTAATTTCATGGCTACAATCACCATCTGCAGTGATTTAGGATCCCAGAAGAATAAAATCAGCCACTGTGTCCACTGTTTCCCTATCTATTTGCCATGAAGTGATGGGACTGTATGCCATGATCTTAGATTTCTATAGCACATGTAATTATAAGTCTTTGGTATTTATCAGTGGGACACAATCTTAAAATGTCCAACTACCCAAGTGATGGCTCTACTATTCCATCTAATTGAAACAGAAAATAGCAAAGGTGATATACAGCTAAGTATGCCACTTTCTACACTACTGAGGCTAGGGGGAGAATATGCTAGAAATTGTCAGTGATGCTCAATACTCTGTATATCAATTAGACACGTGATAGCATAAAATCTAAGAGAATAAGAAATATACTTCTGAATCTAAGCTATTGAATTCTGATGAGCACAATATCAAGTTTATGTTAAAAACAATCCCAGTATTTCATGATAAATTTTTGCAATAGGAATA